>UESW01001507.1:199182-238698 GCA_900491605.1 Calamus simplicifolius
TTAGTAGAACTAAAACTGAATACATGAAATACAATTTTAGTGGAAGTAGAAATATAAATAAAGAAACAATGAAGTTTACAAGCCAAAAGATGCCAAGGAGTAAAAAATTTAAGTATTTGGAATCAATTATCCAGTAAGAAGGTAAAATAGGTGAATATGTGAATCATAGAGTTAAAGCATGATGGATTAAGTAAAGGAGTACTTTGGGAGTATTGTATGATCGATGCATCCTACTAAAATTAAAAAAAATTCTATAAAATCGCTATTAAGCCAACTATACTATATGGAACAAAGTGTTGGGCAATACTGAAACAATATATGAATAAATTAAGTGTAATAGAAATGTGCATATTAAGATGGATATGTGATAAAACTTTAAAAGATAGAATTAGAAATAAATATATACGTGAAATGATAAGAGTAGCCCCAATTGAAGATAAAATGAGAGAAAAATCGATTAAGATGATTTGGATATATACAATAAAGACCTTTAGATGCTTCAGTTAGAAAAAATAATTTTTTAATAATCTATAGTAATGATAGTACATAATAGAGATAGATCTAAACTAATATTGATAAAAATAATTAAAAAAGTATAATTATTTATAATTTGAGTATCGACTTAGTCCTGAATAGAGTGGAGTGGAGGAAGCAGATTCATATAGCCAATCCCATGTAGTTGAAAAAAGACTTAGATGAGTTGAGTTGAGCTTAGAATAATAGTGGTATGAGTGCCACGTAAGTTTTAGAGGTGTTATCTGTTTCCACTATTTATATTTGAGTGAAATACAATAGAGCTTCTAGATGCAAACTTTAAAGTTCAATTTAAATATATATTCTGTGCAATAAACCTAGATTAATGGTAGAACCTAAAAGTGTGGCCTGATATCAAAGCATTTTTCAAAGTTATCTAATTATTATATTCATAAATTTTTTTCATGTCTTGGTTCTAATGAGACAAAGGTTTGGGCAACCTGAGGCTTGCTTGCTAGTTTGCTATTTTTTTTTTGTGGATGCTTTCTTATGGGAGTAATAATAGTAATAAATAATTAAGTTTTCTAAATATCTTCTTGTTTTTTATATGGAGCTGCCTAATTTTCAATCTTCTTTTGCATGGATTGACACCTGAGCAACTCCAAATCCTTTAAAATCTAACTTTCATGACATAACCTGTATGTAAATATGTTGAATTATTTTACGACAATTAAGAGGGGTGGTGTTTTTTCCTTTGGCTTCTCATACAAGTGCTTACCAAATCAAACTTTGACACAAAGGAAAGGCAAAATCTTCCCTAGATTCCTCCTTGGCCTTTATCAGCCTCTTCCATCACTAGGCTGTAAATATGATATGTTGCTAAGATAGATATGATTCACTAGTTATTTGTCCACTTTATTATATATATATATATATATAGTTCCCCATGTGGATGAATGAGGTTAAGTCCTTTTCTTTCCATCCTTTTTTTTAATGAAGAAACAAAGAATTTTAAATCATATCCATTTAAATTGCATTGGGTATGGTGGCATGAGTGGAATTATATGGAATTCCCAATTCAATCTTATGGTTGAAAAATTAAGGATTGGATTTAAGTAGCATAAGCCTCATTATTTCATCAGTATCTCAAAGATATAAACGTAAGATTGATAAACCCATCTCCTTTTTTATGTTTTCTAATCTTATGAAATTGAATTAGTAATTCTATGCTGCTTTAATCTTATACAATGAACCAACCACATCCTTATTCTAAAATATAATTAAGCAGCTTGTCCTTTGCAACACCAATAACATTGGATATTGTTGCCGCCAACTCACTTGTGATGAACGTCGAATGGGCTAGGGTTGTGGTGAGCGTAGAAAGGTCGCCGTCTTCCTTCTAGAGCCTGCAAAAAGTCCCGGGCCGTATTCCGGTGGGGACCCTACGACGCCCAAGTCAGCAAGTCGTGGAACAGGGAGATAGTCTAAGTGGAATTTTTAAAGAGGAAGCCAGAGAGAGAGTCCCCTTCGCATGGTGCTCGGGTCCTCTTTTTATACCTGTCTAGGATCCCGTTTACCTCGTTCTGTTGGAACCGTTGAATCTTCCCTATTGTGACGTTTCATCGAATGACAAGTCGTTGGGTTGTTGCTGGATAAGGTCCGCTTATAGTGGTAACTGCCGATCGAGCTAACACTTGCCCGCGATTTCGGCGAGCGAGGTGCTCGGCAGTAGACCTTAGATCACGGGATCCGTTGTATGAGACTGGTCGTTGTGCATGTGAAAGATACTGAAGGCTGCGCTGGTGGCCGACGCTGAAGGCCGGCGCTAGAGGTCGACGCTGGGAGCAGTCGCTGGATGCCAGCGCTGGAGGCCGGAGCCAAAGTCTTAGCGCTGAGGGCCGACACTGGTGGCCGACGCTGGATGCCCGCGCTAGAGGCCGGAGCCAAAGTCTTAACGCTGAGGGCCGACGCTGGTGGCCGACGCTGAAGGCCGACGCTGATGACCGACGCTGAAGGCCGACACTGGATGCCAGTGCTGAGGCCGGAGCCAAAGTCTCAGCGCTGGGGCCGACGCTAAAGGCCGACGCTGATGGCCGACGCTGAAGGCCGACACTGAAGGGGTTTTGCTGTCACATCATTGCTTCAAAACCGTGCAAAATATGTTACCACCCAGAGGAAACGGCCAGCCGTATCAGATGCCCCCCCGCCCCTGAGATGGGTGAGCGTTCACCTACCCGCGAAAGGGGTGTTAATATCCTCTAGGCGGCCGGTTTTCGCGTCATTATTTCGCCTTTGTTGGGATTAGAGAGGATTTCCCTCGGGCAGCGTTACGAAAAGGCGAGCGGTATCATTGCGATAAAGCTAATGCCTCCCTTTTTATCGGTGGTCTTTTTGAGCTTTTCGCGTTGGCAGGCCGTCGAAACGCCTCCCAATTGGAGATGGACGTGTGGTCAAATCGTACGATTGTGGGGTGATCTGAAATGGCGTTATAAGGAAAAATCGCCCTTATCTTCCCATCCTCCCCCTTTCTTACGCTGCTGCCCCCTTTCGAGTACGCAAGCGTCCATTTGTCTCCCGTGTTCATTCTCTCCCCGTGCTCCGTTTTTAGCTCGAGTTTTTCAGGTTAGTTTCTATGGTTTCCTCACCTTCTTGCTCCGTCTCAGGTTCCTGGGGAGGTTCCCATAACCCTTCTCAGACTTCCGATTCCTTACCAAGCCAATGGTCTACTCCTTCCTCTAACCGCTCTTCATCGGAGCAGCGGCCAGTCAGTCGTCCCTTAACCGGGAGTCGTTCGGCCGGCGGGCGGATTTTCGCCCGGAGCCATTCGATGGCTGCCGGTCCTTCCAGGGTCGCCAAGGAGTCCCCTGAAGGGACTGCTTCCGCTATGTCATCTCAAGACATAGTAAACCAAAAGCCAAGTATAGCTTCCCATCGGACCTTCGTTTGTTCCATCCTGCCCCCAATGACAGGGTAACTTCTTCCCATTCCGGAAGGGTTGCTTTGTACGAGCCTTTTTTAAGGCTGGGCTTCGGTTGCCTATCCACCCTTTTATTCTCAATCTCTGGACCGATACTCTTGACCCCTCCCAGTTAGTTCCCAACTCAATTCAAACTATCGTCGGTTTCCTGGTACTCTGCCATCTGCAAGGCATTGAGGCCAGTATTCTTTATTCCGCAGCTTTTACACCCTTCGCAAGCAATCGGGTTGGTGGTCCTTCACCCCTAGGTCTAATAGGATCCTCAAATTGTGCCTTCCTACTTCCGTCAAAGGGTGGAAGGACAAATTCTTCTTTGCTGATATCAGTGGGGTTCGTGGAAGCTGGGGGATACCCAACATTGACGCTAATAGGGATCCCTCCATCCTTCCACGAGATCGGATGGCATTTGGGTAGCTTCTGACTGCCGACATCCCTCGGTGTAACATGCTTTTAGTCGAGGAGAACCTTCATCTTGCCGGTTTAATTCCCTCGAGGGGTGAGCACCTGATCACTCGCCTCTCTTTTTCCCCTTTACTTTTCTTCTTTTTCTTTTCCTCTTCCTCTTTTTCTCTCTCTTTTTTTTTTTTTAACTATTCTTCGCCTGTATAGAGATGGCGTCGTCGCTTCATGAGCTCAAGCAAGCGGCCACCAAGAAGAGGAAGGTTACAGGGGGCGTGCTTCCTGCCCAAAGAAGCGCCATTGCTAAAGTCCCGAGGAGGGCCGATGCAGGGAGGGTTGATACAGAGAGGGCCGACGCTGGAGGGGCTAAGGTCGTGAAGCCACTGCGTGCAAAGGTTTTGAAAAAGGGCGGCCCTAAAAGGGCCGACGCTGGTGAGACCGAGGCCAAGGGGGCCAGAACCGTGGAATCCTCGCACAGTGCGAGGCGGCCAGGGCCCAAGGCGACGAGCCCGCCATGACAGAAGTGGTAAGGGCCGAGACCGGCAAGGAGGTAGAACGGAGCTAGCTAGAGGGAAGATCTTCGGCTTCAGCTCCTCTGGTTATCCTGCTCGACCCTTCTCCTGAGAGGATTACAAGGGCACCGTCGCCCTTGCCCAAAGCCGTAGAGACGGAACAAGTTCCGGCGGCAGCAGTGACGATTCCAGCAGTTATCCTGCCCCATGGGGGCAACGGCTGAAGCGCCTCCACCAGTCAAGGGGTCGGAGGCGGCAGGTTCAGAAGCAGAATCTATCTCTATAGGCCCAACGCCAAGGGAGAGAGGGGCGTCGATCCTTCCTTCCAATCGCTGTTGGCGAATCACAGCCGCTGGGCTGAACGGACCTTGGAGGAAGCTACGGTGGTTGAGGTGCAAGAGTTTCTCCGGGGTCAGGGGAGAGCCACCTTCTTCCGCGAAGCATCAGTGGCGCATCTCTGGGTGAGCTTCTGCTCAATTATCATCTCTTTTCTCTTTTTTTTTTTAGCTTTCTCACCTTGACATTTCCTTCGGGCATTGAACTCTCTAGTCGCCCTGAAGAACCTCTGGACCTTGAGCGACACCGCTATCGACCAAGCGTGGGAGGAGATTGTGTCCCTCCAAGTCAAGGCGAAAAAGGCGGAGATGGCTCTGGAGGATACTCGGGCCACCCTAAAGGGTGAAATCGATGTCATCCGGCTGAGAGCCGAGAAGGCTGAATATGCGCTGGAAGTTGCCCAGCGCCGCGCAGCCAATGAGCTGGATAATGCTCAGGTGGCTGAGGAAAAACAGAAAGTTGCCGAGGAGAAGCAAAGGGCAGCCGAAGAGAAGCTGAAGGTGGCAGAATTGGAGGTGTGTGTTTTAAAACCCAATTAAGTTCAGCCTCCATTGAGACGGATGCAGCCAAAGAAGCCACCCGCCAGTGTGTCACCAGAATTGTAGATCTGGAGGCGGCAGTGACAGAGGCCCAGAGGGGGGCCATTGAGTCCGAGAAAAGAGCTCTCGAGGCTGAAAAAAGAGTTGCCGAGGCCGTAGAAAATTTTAGAAAGTCCAAAGCCTTCGACAAGGAGGTGTCCGAGTCAGCGGCGCTTGCTTATGACGCCGGCTTTCAAGACTGCAAGGATAAAATTCATGAACTCTACGACTTAGAGGATATTGAGGGACTGAAGCCTGATGACGTTCTTGAGGATGATGTCCCGGCCCCGGATGACCTTTAATAGCTTTAGTTTTTCTTTTTGTATCAATCTTGCCTGACTTGAGTCGGCAACTTTGTAGCCTTTTAGCTATCAATGATATATATATATATATATATATATATATATATATTTACTGTGCACCTTTGGTCATAATCAGCTGCAGCTGAGTCTGATGTTATGAATCACCAACCAGTGGTGTCTTGTCAGATTGATTACACAGAATGTGACTGAGCCACATATCAGTGTCTAATATGCCGACATAGAGTCAGTCTGTGGTGCCAACATGGAGTTGGTCTCTAATATGCCGACGCGGAGCCAGTCTTTAGCGCTAATGCGGAGTTTGTCTTTTAGCGCCAACGCGGAGTTGGTCTTTAGCGCCAACACGGAGTTGGTCTTTAGCGCCAACGCGGAGTTGGTCTTTAGTGTACCATTGCAGAGTTGGTCTCTGTTGCCGATGCTGGGCGCCGATCTTTGGCTGCCGGAGCGGATCCGGTCTTTGGTGCCAATGCGGAGTTGGTCTTTAGTGTGCCCACGCGGAGTTGGTCTTTGTTGCCGACGCTGGGCGCCGGTCTTTGGCTGCCGGAGCGGATCCGATCTTTGGTGCCAACGCGGAGTTGGTCTTTAGTATGCCCACGCGGAGTTGGTCTTTGTTGCCGACGCTGGGCGCCGGTCTTTGGCTGTTCCGGTCTTTGGTGCCAACACGGAGTTGGTCTTTTTGCCGACGCTGGGCGTCGGTCTTTGGCTGCCGGAGCGGATCCGGTCTTTGGTGCCAACACGGAGTTGGTCTTTGTTGCCGACGCTGGGCGCCGGTCTTTGGAGCGGATCCGGTCTTTGGTGCCAACACGGAGTTGGTCTTTTTGCCGACGCTGGGCGCGGTCTTTGGCTGTCGGAGCGGATCTGGTCGGTGCCAACGGAGTTGGTCTTTGTTGCCGACGCTGGGCGCCGGTCTTTGGCTGCCGGAGCGGATCCGGTCTTTGGTGCCAACACGGAGTTGGTTTGCCGACGCTGAGCACCGGTCTTTGGCTGCCGGAGCGGATCCGGTCTTTGGTGCCAACACGGAGTTGGTCTTTATTGCCGACGCTGGGCGCCGGTCTTTGGCTGCGGAGCCGGTCTTTGGTGCCAACACGGAGTTGGTCTTTGTTGCCGACGCTGGGCACCGGTCTTTGGCTGCCGGAGCGGATCCGGTCTTTGGTGCCAACACGGAGTTGGTCTTTTGCCGACGCTGGGCGCCGGTCTTGGGCTTTTGGAGCGGATCCGGTCTTTGGTGCCAACACGGAGTTGGTCTTTGTTGCCGACGCTGGGCGCCGGTCTTTGGTGTTAACATACTCATCCGAAAGTAAGAACATGTCTATTATTCATGCATCAAATAGATTCAAATTAATGACGATAGAATTCTATTGATAGTACCGGCGTAAGTTGTCGGCATTCCAAGTGCGAGGGAGCGGTTTCCCGTCTAGCTCTTCGACTTTGTATGCCCCATGGGAGTACCTCCTTGACACGGTATGGTCCTTCCCATTTGGTGCCAGCTTGCCCCCCTCCGTCGGCTTTGATACTTCAGCTCTTCGTAGAACGAGGTCTCCAGGACGGAATGTCTTGGGTCGCACCCGAGAGTTGTAGTGTTTGGCCACTCGCTGACGGAACGCTGCCATGCGAAGCTGCGCTTGATCTCGCAATTCTTCCACCAAATCCAGATCAGCCCTCAGCTGGTTTGAGTTGCTTTCTTCGTGGTATAATTCCGTCCGGGGACTGGGAGCTCCTATTTCCACTGGGATGACCGCCTCGGTCCCAAAGACCAAGCTGAAAGGGGTTTCCCCTGTGGGTGCTCGCGGCGTCGTGTGGTAGGCCCACAGCACACTGGAAAGTTCTTCCACCCAGCGCCCTTTGCAGCTATCTAGCCGAGCCCTGAGTCCTTGGAGGATGATGCGATTGGTCACCTCGGCTGCGCCGTTGGTTTGGGGATGCCCTACTGAGGTGAATCGGTGATGGATGCCCAGGCCTCACAGAATTCCCGGAAGGCCGTGTTATCAAACTGTCGGCCGTTGTCTGTAACGAGGTGTGTGGTAGCCCAAACCGGCACACCACAGATTTCCAGAAGAAAGTCCTTACTTTGGCTTCCGTGATCTTGGCAAGAGCTTCCGCCTCGATCCACTTAGTAAAATGGTCGACGGCCACCACTAGGAACTTGCGTTGTCCGGAGGCAGGAGGGAACGGTCCCAGGATGTCCATGCCCCACTGTGCGAAGGGCCATGGTGCAGCTAGAGGGGTCAGCTGGGACGCCGGTTGATGTTGGATGTTGGCATGACGCTGGCAGCTGTCACACCTCTTAACGAGTTCGGATGCGTCCTCTTTCATTGTCAGCCAATAATACCCCTGACGTAGAGCTTTATATGCAAGAGCCCTGCCCCCCAGATGGCTTCCGCATATCCCCTCGTGTATCTCTCGCAAATATAATTGGCGTCGGTGGGACCGACACACCTGAGGATAGGGTATGAGAATGACCTTCGGTAGAGCTTTCCCTCCATAATGAAAAACTTTGGGGCCCGTCTTTTAAGTTTCCTAGCTTCGGCAGGGTCTTCTGGGAGGGTACCCTCAGTAAAGTACCGGACATAGGCGTCCATCCAGGAGGGCTCCTGCTCCACTGGTAAAGTTTCTCTTGGTGCATCAATACTCGGGGCTTCTAAGTGCTCCACGTAAGCCTTTCCCAACATCCCATCAGCTGAGGCAGCAAGACGGGATAAGGCGTCGGCTCTAGCATTCTCCTGTCGAGGAATGTAGCTGACGCTGAAGTGAGTAAAGGGGGAAACCAGTTGTGCACCATATCTAAGTAGCGGGCCATGATGGGATCCCTTGCCTCGTACTCCTTTGTAATCTGGCCAGCAACCAGTTGGGAGTCGGTGAATGCCCTAAGGCGTTTCACCCCAAGCTCTCGAGCCAATCTCACACCGGATAACAAAGCTTCATATTCCGCCTGATTATTAGTGGCTGGAAAGAGGAAGCGAAGTGCACACTCGGTCACAACCCCATCCGAGTTGGCCAAGATGAGGCCTGCTCCGCTCCCTTGAGAATTCGATGCCCCATCCACATGAAGGACCCACTCATCATCACTGGTTCCGAGGGCTGAGTGTCCGTAGGAGGTTCTTTAGGTGCTCCATTCCCCAAGTACATTCGACCAAAAAATCTGCCAAGACTTGAGACTTCATGGCCGAACGGGGGCGGAAAGATAGATCAAACTCCCCCAGCTTGAGGGCCCACCTTGCCAGCCGGCCAGAAGTATCTGGGCGAGCAAGAACTGTCTTCAGAGGCTGGTCTGTGATCACCGCGATCGGGTGGGCTTGGAAGTATGGCCGCAGACGCTGGGCAGACACGATCAATGCAAAGATGATCTTTTCCATGTTTGAGTATCGGGTCTCTGCATCATGAAGCACCTTACTCGTATAGTATACTGGCCTTTGTGTGCCATCGGTGTCCACCGGACTAGCACAGAGCTAACAGCTTCAGGAGAGGCCGCAAGGTATAGAAGGAGTTCTTCTCCGCCCGTCGGCTTGGCTAGCAGTGGCGGGGTAGATAAGAATTCTTTAACCCTTCGAACGCCTCCTGGCATTCTTTGGTCCATTCGAACTTATTGATTCTGCGAAGCGCCTTGAAGAAAGGTAACACCTTTCAGCGGACTTGGATAGGAAGCGGCTTAGGGCGGCTACCCTTCCTGTCAGGCGTTGTACTTCCTTCTTATTGGCAGGAGGCCTCATGTCCAAGATGGCTTGGACTTTGTCCGGGTTTGCTTCGATCCCCCTCCGGGTTACCATGAAGCCCAAGAACTTCCCGGCTGTCACCCCAAATGCACACTTACGAGGGTTCAGCTTCATCTGGTACCGACGAAGGTTGTCAAAAGTTTCCGTTAGGTCCGTGATGTGGTCAGTGGCATGAACGCTTTTTGTCAACATGTCATCCACGTACACTTCCATGTTACGTCCTATCTGACCTTCAAAGACCTTGTTCATCAGCCTCTGGTAAGTAGCTCCCGCATTCTTTAACCGAAAGGCATTACCTTGTAGCAATATAACCCTTTCTCGGTTATGAAGGAGGTAGCTTCTTCATCCTCCGGATTCATCCGGATCTGGTTGTATCCAGAGAAAGCATCCATGAAGCTAAGGACCTCATGGCCGGATGTAGCGTCCACCAGTTGATCGATTCGGGGCAGGGGAAAGCTGTCTTTAGGGCATGCCTTGTTGAGGTCGGTGAAATCTACGCACATTCTCCAGCTTCCGTTGGTCTTGCGGACTAGCACCACATTAGCCAGCCATTCGGGGTAGTGGACCTCCCGAATATGGCCCGCAGCCATTAACTTGCGGATCTCCTCGTCGATAGCTTTCTGTCTGTCTGGAGCAAAGTTTCTTTTTTTCTGTCGGACCGGCCGACACTCTGGCTTGAGGTTAAGCCGATGGGTGATTACTTCTTCAGGGACGCCCGGCATGTCTGAGGAGACCATGCGAAGACGTCAGTGTTGGCACGCAGGAAAGTAAGAAGTTGATGGCGTGCTTCCTCTGGGAGCAATGCCCCCACCTGAACAGTCCTTGCCGGGTCATCACCCAAGGGGAGGGTTAGAAGGTGCTCTGCCGGCTCTCCCCTTCTTCCCAACTCCCGAGGATCGAGTGACTCAGAGGCTGTCGCCGACGCCGCGTTCAGCGGGCTGGGAGACAAATGGTAGCAAGGCGGAAGTGGGCTTTGCTTCCCTTTCATTTCTCCGACCCCTTCATTGGTGGGGAACCTTACAATAACCTCTTAGTGGAGATTACGGCATCCAGCAGATTCAACCCTGGTCTTCCCAAGATAGCGTTGTAAGCCAGTGGGACCCGGACCACCAAGAAATTTATAACCACAGTGCTCTGACACGGAGGAGTTCCAGCCGTGACCGGGAGGGCAATTTCGCCCTCGACGTTCACTGAATCTCCCGTGAAGCCCATTAGCGGTGTGGCAACGGGTCGGAGCAAAGACCTTGACAAGTTCATCCGAACAAAAGCCTCATAGCTCAAGACATCCACCGAGCTCCCACTATCAATTAAAATTCTTTTTACAGGATGTTTGGCTATAGTCATGGACACCACGACGCTGTCGTCATGTTTATTAACTACCCCATCTAGATCCTTTCCGAAGAAAGGAATTACAGAGTCTATTCCCTCTCGCTGCCTCTTCGAACCACCATCCGTTCCCCAAGAAATCATAGCTATAGTCTTTTCAGTTGGAGCATTATCCACGCCAGCCGGGTGACTCGGAGGCACCGGGGGCCCGACGCGGGGAGATTTCCCTTCGAACAAACTTGCTTAGGTGGCCTTGCTGAACCAGCTCCTCCTTTTTTAGATGGCGGCAATCCTCGGTGTCGTGGCCGTAGTCTCGGTGGTACCGGCAATAAAACTCCTTGTTGCGGGGGGCCCAGACTTCAAGGGAGCCGGACGCTTGAAATAAGGTTCCTCCTCTATCTCCAGCAGGATGTGAGAGATGGGAGCCATGAGGGGGGTGAATTGCTCCTTAGGAACCAGTGTCTGTGGTCGGCGATCTGGACGGCGTGGAGGCTCGGGCTTACGAGGTCGTGCACCGGCGTGTTCAATAGGCGTGGTTTATTACTGAGGTTCTTGTCAACTTTTCTCCTGGAAGAATCTGCCTCGTCAGCGCGGATGTACTTTTGGCTCGGCTCAGAAGCTCAGCATAGGAATCGGAGGCTTCTTATCCAGGGAATACGCGAACCTGGATGGGCGAAGTCCTCGTTTCAGGGCCAAAGTGGCCACGGAATCTTCCAGGTTGTACACCTCCAACGCCGCCTCCTTAAATCGAGCGACGAAATCCTTCAAGGTCTCGCCACTCCTCTGCTGAACAGCAAAGAGGCTATCTGCCACTCGCGGGATCTTTCGACAGGCATCAAAGTGAGCCAGGAAAGATCGCTCGAGCTGCCGAAATGAGTTGATGCTGCGCGGAAGCAAGCGGGAGTACCACGCGCGTGCCGCTTTCGGAGAGTAGCCGGAAAGGCGACGCATAAAAGGGAGTCCGTCGCTCCCTGGACCTGCATAAGGACCTTGTAGCTCTCCAGGTGGTCAAGGGGTCCGTCGTCCCATCGTATGGATCCAGTTGAGGGAGACGGAACCGGGGCGGGACCGGCTCCTTCATGATATGACGGGAAAGCGGGGGACGGCGCTCATAAGCCGTCCCGTAGGGTCGGTGATCCGGCGGCTGAGCTCGTCCAACCGTCGGTGATACTCGTCGAGCCTTTGCTCGCCCGACGGGTGGTTTTCTTAAGAGTGCCATCTTGGGATGAATCAGAGGAAGGAGTTGAAGAGGATCTTCGGCGCAAAGAACGCGCCCGCCTAGACTCTCTTTCCTTTGGCGGTGGTGGGAACGACCGGAGTGGCTAGAAGGGGACCGCCGTCGCTTCGAGGTCCCTCGGTGATGAGGTTCGGGGGTGAGCGGTGGGAGACCTCAGGCGGGTCCCACCTTGGTGAGACTGGACTGTTCCCCGCATTCCTTCGTCAAGCATAGGGGGCTGAGTTGCAGCAGCCAAATGATGCTCTTGCAGCCCCCGGACCATTGTCGTCAGATCCTGGACCTGGTGGGCCAGAGTTTGAGCCGGTCAAGTTGGCTCATCTGCGCAGGGGGCGAACATGGAGATTGGCCTCCGAATGCTCAGCCCGTGGAATGCGCCCGGCTGCTTGACTGGAGGAAGCCTCCTGTGCTCGCGTGGTCACCATCGTTTCCCTTGCAAAATTGGTGGGGTTACGGGGAGAACTTTCGTCTTCCTCCCGTGTGAACTGCTCCCCCTTCCTGGCGTGCCAATCTGTTGCCGCCAACTCACTTATGATGAACGTCGAATGGGCTAGGGTGTGGTGAGCATAGAAAGGTCGCCGTCTTCCTTCTAGAGCCTGCAAAAAAGTCCCGGGCCGGTATTTCCGGCGGGGACCCTCCGACGCCCAAGTCAGCGAGTCGTGGAACAGGGAGATCTAAGTGAAATTTTTAAAGAGGAAGCCAGAGAGAGTCCCCTTCGCATGGCGCTCGGGTCCTCTTTTTATACCTGTCTGGGATCCCATTTACCTCGTTCTGTTGGAACCGTCGAATCTTTCCTGTTGTGACGTTTCATCGAACGGCAAGTCGTTGGGTTGTTGCTGGATAAGGGCCGCTTATAGTGGTAACTGCCGATCGAGCTAACACTTGCCGTGATTTCGGCGAGCGAGGTGCTCGGCAGTAGATCTTAGATCACGGGATCCGTTGTATGAGACTGGTCGTTGTGCATGTGAAAGATACTGAAGGCTGACGCTGGTGGCCGACGCTGAAGGCCGGCGCTAGAGGTCGACGCTGGGGGCAGTCGCTGGATGCCAGCGCTGGAGGCCGGAGCCAAAGTCTTAGCGCTGAGGGCCGACGCTGGTGGCCGACGCTGGATGCTCGTGCTGGAGGCCGGAGCCAAAGTCTTAGCGCTGAGGGCCGATGCTGGTGGTCGACGCTGAAGGCCGACGCTGATGGCCGACGCTGAAGGCCGACACTGGATGCCAGTGCTGGAGGCCGGAGCCAAAGTCTCAGCGCTGGGGCCGACGCTGATGGCTGATGCTGAAGGGGGTTTTGCTGTCACATTATTGCTTTCAAAAACCGTGCAAAATATGTTACCACCCAGAGGAAACGGCCAGCCGTATCAGATATCTTCAGAGTGCAACAATACAAAGATTATGAGGTCACCTGTAAAATGTGAGACTATGCTTTTAAGCCACTTTTGCCATCGGTTTTGTTTTAGCTAGCTTAAATATCATAATTAGAAATTTTTTATTCAGCACTATAAGTATTGATCAAAAGCTTCACCCAGAATAGATGACGAGCAAAAAGTTGGCGACCTTTATAATAAATAAAAAAAAATAGATTAAAAATATCATCATATATACATACATACATACATACATACATATAGAGAGATAGACTTAGTTATATTTGAATGTAGCCAAGTTTAGAATCCAATTATCTTTTTCATTCTTAAATCTGAATAGTTTACGAATTCGAAAGATAGAAAGGTAAAAAAGATGGAGTGGCTTAAAAATTTATCTGAATCCAAGAATTAGAAAGATGATCGAATTCTGAACTTGACTACATTTGAATATAGCCAAATTACTTCTATTTTAATTAGGCCATGGGTTAGTCAAATATGATGTAATCCAAACCAAATATATATTGATCTTGTAGCTTATTATTACTAAGACTTATAATTCATATTACCTTAAAGTTTTTGAAACAAAATATTGATTTTTATCATATAATTAAGACTCTTGGCCAATTCATCCACCATGGTGAGGTGGTATATGTTAAGTCTTCCAAGTCCAAACTGAAATAGCTTATATGCGTACAGGTAACGCCTACTAGAAGCTCCGTGGTCAACTTCTCTCTTTGAAGAGAATGAAAAAGAGAAGCAAGTTTACTTGGGATGAAAAGAAGCTACTTTTTTTTTTTTTGTGGGAGGGGGTTGGACTTAGATAACTACCTAGTTTTGACCCAAACTTATTTTTGAGTCAAAGAGCCGAGCTAAACTTGTCTTATTTATGCATTCAACCAGTGCCGTGTGGTCTTGACTCTTGTGTTACTTTATGGTTGCGTCTTGTGTTGGTGGGTATATTTGGGTTAGGTCTTACTCTCCTTATACAACCCTTGAGAATAGAGAAGAGTTGGGAGACTTCTTATCAAAAGACATGTTAGGGTTTCATGCTTTGAATGGACCTTGGTGATGGGGTCCAAAGTTTGATCCAAATATATCTATCTTACCCCAGTGAAACATTCTGTCATGTCTATGAAGAGCTTGACAAAGCAATGAATCTCTTGATTTTTTTTAAAAATAATTGCTCAAGGGACGTGTTTTGAAATGCCCATGTGACATAGCATAGAATGATTATAGACTAAAATAAAGAATGGTCGCAAATAATTAATATGAAACTAGTTTTACATATATATTTGTATTGATGCTGTTAATGTGGTTAATGAGGTAATTGTAAGAGGATGCAAAGATGATCCAATCAAAGTAATGTCTAAAGATGTAGGATATATTTATCTAGAAATCATATTGAAGATCTAGTAGCATAAAAAGTCTTGAATTCTGATATTAATATATATATGCATGTGTACGCGTGTTGGCATATGTGTAAAAATAATAATAATTTAAGATTTGCTATCTCAAAGACAAAATAGTTTGAATAATCCTCCAAAAACCTTGGTTAGGGTTCAAAATGAGATTTATGTTATTACAAAATATAAGGTCTGGTCTAGCTCATATCCATGGACCTCTCATAGTTTATTCTTGAGAAAAAAACAGCATGCTAAGATCTTTCCCTCCTTATAGGATTCAAGCTGGTTTGCTTTAAAAGATATTTCTATGAATCATATGAATAAAATCTGGTTTGGCTTAGGTAATTTTTTTCCTTTGTATGGTCCTTTGAATCCTATTGCCTTACATATAATTAGCTAAAAAAACCCTAATATGCAATATACTATCAAAGAAACATATCATTTAACCATTGATTTGATAATTAGGCCTTTACATGTATTTCTTAAATGTAGTAATATATATTCTCATAAGAAAAATGGGACTTAGAGATTGTACAAAGTTTTTTAATTTATTTTTGATAAACTACAATAATGTAAGAGATGTGTTTGGCCTCTTTTTTTTAATTATTGCTTATAACATAGTATACTATTCCATATTTGTTGACAAATTCTCTATTATTTTTAATTTTATAAAACAAAATAGGGAGACTCTTGGTAATTCAAATAAATTACCTTTATATTAGCTCCATCTCTAAGTTATAAAATTTTAATTTGAGCCACTGTCAAACATTTTCTGAGTTGGTCTTCTTCTACCCTTAATAAATATCTTAACCTTTATTTGAAGAAATTTCACATAAACTTGCACTATTCTTATATAATTGCACATGGAGTTTAAGATGACAAGTAAATAAATAAATTACATATACGGGAGTATAAGTAAACGTATCTTTTTTTGGATCAATAATAAATTTAACTATTTCTTAATAAAATTGTGGGTAACATACGGATAAAAGTAATGGAAGAAGAAGATGTGGTTAAATCATCAAAGTATTATGTATCATTCTGTAATGCTTTGTTTGGATGGAGAGAAAAGTAGGGAGAGAAAAAAATGAAGGAAGAAAAAATAGAGAGAAAAGAAAAGTGAAGAAAAAATATTTTCTCTCCTTCTATTTGGATGAGTAGAAAGAAAATAAAGAAGAAAAAAATTAATAATTTACAATGACAATAATAGCCTTATTATAAATGATTAAAAAATGCATCATTTTTTTTTTGAAAGGATCAAATCGGAATGAAACAAATTCTCAAATCTCTCCAATTTAAAGAGAAAACTTTTAGGTGAGATCTACCACTTTTTTCTTTCTATTTTTCTTTCTAGTTGTCTTTCCTTCGTACTTTTTTCTTCCTATTTTTTTTTCTAGTTGTCTTTCCTTCGTACTTTTATTCTTCGTTCAAACAAGATAAATTTTTTTTTTCTTTTTTTTTTTCATCCAAACAGGCTTAGCGTCTTATCCTTATGTCATCTCTTTCGTTACTGTTTAAAAATTACAAACCTTTTATCTAAGAGATGGCATCACTCTCTTCAACTTACTCCCCTCGCAGATTTTGACTCTCCTTCCCCTAGTTTCACTGACTCACTAATGTTTATGGGTGTAATCATCAATCTAAAAATGATTAAATATAAAAATTTTAGAAATATTACTCATGAAATTATTAAAAATTATACAGTGTCACCATTATTGTTTTATTGAAACAGCATATGTGGCAAGAGGGAAGCATATATTTTAGTAATCATACGAGAGGAAGCGTTGGTGCTTTGCTTGTTTTTCCTTTCGCTCAAGCAAATGCTGGATTGATGTTTGCTTTGAGTTAAATGAAGAACACTTCCTGACAAGTGGCAATATCTCGATACAGACAATAATTTATTGAGTGGAGGATACGTTTCGTTTTTTCAGTCTAAGCCCAGCGGAGAGAGAGAGAGAGAGAGGGAGGGGCGGCCGCAGCTCTATAATAAACAGGGGAGAGAGAGAGAGAGAGAAAGTGTCATCCAACCCACACGAGCGGTTCCTTTTTTGAACTCAAAGCATGCACTCCCCATGCCCACATACCCACGGCAATTAGACTCGGAGTGAAGTGTGGGAGAGAGAGGGAGACGCGTTGTTTTGTCTCTCTCATCCGAGACTGTTACTTTTCTGTTCTTCCTCCTCCCCTGTTCTCCTTTCCAACGAGCCGTTTCTTTGGCTCTACTTCCTTCTTCTTCTTCTTCTTCTTCCGTTTGCGTTCAACGTGAGTTCCGATGCGAAATCCTCGAAGAAAAATCCTTCCTTTCTTCATCTAAATCATCTGGATTGATGTTTTTCACATCAAAGGTCTCGTCTTTGCGATCAAAAACTGATCTTTCTGCGTCCATCATGAGTTTCTGATCCTCACTAGGGTTTTCTTCTCTGAATCTTTTGTTCTCTTCGTGAAATAGAATCGAAACTTTTGTTTTTCTCGTTGGCTGGTTCGATTTTTGAGGAATAATGGCTCGCTGGATCCGAAATCCACAGCAGAGATAGGCTTCTTCCCTCCGCCGCCGGTGGCGGCGGTGCCATCTCCTCCATGTCTTGGCGCTTCGGGTTCCCACTCGGCCGAGAGGGAATGCTGGTCTGGTGAAATGGGATTTCCATCGGAAGAGAAGCAAGGCGAGGGCTCTCAGGGTTTTGAGGGCGGACAGGGGCTTCCCGGGGGTGGGAAGAGCGGTGGAGGGAAGGAGACGAGGGTGAGAACTCCGGTGGAAAGAGAGATAACGAAAGTGGGCAGTCAAAGCTCTGCGGCAGAGGCCATTGGAGGCCATCGGAGGACGCCAGGCTTCGAGAGATTGTCGCCCAGTATGGCCCTCATAACTGGAATATTATCGCCGAGAAGCTCGAAGGGAGATCAGGTATTCTAACAAAAAGACTGTTTTCTTCTTCTTTTTTTTTTTTGCGCTGGCAATCTTATTCCATGGTTTTGATCACAAAAGGTTTTGTTTTTTATGATGATTCATGGACTCTCGTGCTCTTTTTTGGATCATTTTGTCATGGAACAGGAAAGAGTTGCAGACTTAGATGGTTCAACCAACTTGACCCCAGGATCAACAAGACTGCCTTCAGTGAGGAGGAAGAAGAGAGGCTTCTGGCTGCGCATAAGTTTTATGGAAACAAATGGGCTCTCATTGCTAGGTTCTTCCCTGGTAGGACCGATAATGCTGTGAAGAACCATTGGCATGTGATGATGGCTAGGAGGCAGAGGGAGTTGTGCAATGGATATAGGAGGAGGAAGCTCTCTGTCACCCCCACCATCCCTTTTGTTCCAATTCTCCCCAGGGTGATGGAGTTGGGCAGTGACAACAACAATGCACACAGTGGGACTCCACCATCACCACCAACAAAGATGAGTCTGCCTCAAGTTCCACTGGTTTGTCCCCGAATTCCTCCACCAACATGGTCATACCTGGTTTCCTTAACAGATTTGGGCCAACAGAGCGGCCTCCGCACTTCCAGTTCCTCATGGGTATATTCTTCTTCCATCTTTTATCATGGACTGAATGTCTCTCCTTCCCCATTTACTGTTAGGATTAGTTTAATACTGTTACCGTGCTCTTGTTTTTATTTCTTTTTATATAGTTACTTTATAGTTTTTTTCCTCATTTTTTATCCTTTTTTTTTTCCTCTCTTTCCCAGTTTTTCTTTTTGATCTGGCTTGGCTGGTTTACATGAAAAGAAAGAGAGAAAGGGTGGGTGAACTGATGTGGTTTTAAAAGTTTTGCCAGTTCCTTTCTTGTTGGTATTTTTCTTTATTTTTGGAGAAATGGATGGGGGTGACCCGATCGCCATCCAGAAGCCTCCATATGAAACACTTAACAAAAAGTTAACAATCGTTTGATAGATCTCTTCTCTCAGAATACTTATTCAACCGATATCTATTTGTTTTCCTTTTTGTTCCTTCTCTCTGGCATCCAAATGTTTTTTCTCTTCATAAGCCTATGTCTATATCCACTCCTGTTTGGTGGTTGAATGCTTGCCTCTTGTTTTGCTTGATTTTTATACAGTTTTTTTCAGACGTTGCCACTATCACCATTCTTCTTGGTCTCATGTTTATTATGGATGATATTTTCGCATTTGCCTTCTGTCTATTGAACCCCCCTACCTTTGATGGGATTTTTTTATGTTATGAGCGTTGTTATCGGTTGCCTTTACTCTTCCAGGTTCACATGAAAAGTTAATGACTGCCACAAATATGTATCATGACAAGCTTGGTACTTCTAACTGCCTCTATCAAAATGCACCCATGGTGGTGGCCATGGGTGTTGATCGGGCTGGCCATTCTGAAGCAACTTCTGAGGCTTCAACAACTGAATCAGTAGCTAACCCAAGGAACAATGCCATCATGCATGCTGAAAGAGATAATGATGGAGAGAAGTTGACCTTGACCTTCATTGATTTCCTTGGGGTGGGAGCAACATAGAAATTTTTATCTGAGAAAGGAAAAGGTTTAAATTTGATCAACTGAAACTGTGTTTTGGGACAATGGGGTCATAGGCCATGTACAGAAAATACAAAAAGAAGGAGAGGAAAAGAACAAGAAAGTGGAAAGATAAGGTTTTTCTCCTTTTTTTTTCCTGTTTTCCTGGTTTCCTTTTTAAAATAGTAGCAGAGTTTTGGGGTTAGAAACCTGGAAGGCTCTGTTTCACCATGCTGTCCGGTTCTCTAGTACTTTGGCTTTTAGTATTTAGTAATGTAAACCTGTTTCAATTCCAGTCCTGATGGCATATGTGTAATCTATAGACTCAAAACTATTGCAGGGAGAATATTTTGATGTGCCTTGAGTTGAAGAGATTAAATGATGGTATTGACTGATTAAATGCTTTTAACCCTCTGAAACTAGTTCCTTCAAGGTAAATTTCCTTTAAATTCTAAATACTTGCAACAATCTTGATCTCCAATGGATGGATAAATTTAAAAATTTGAGGTTAAGCGAGCTCCTCTAGTTCATTAAGCACTTTCTGAATGATGTTTCATTTGATCAAGTTGTGGCTTCTTTCTGCACTCCAAATTGCCATTGTAAACATTTTCTCAAGAAAAGAGAAAAAAATGCTATCAAACATTGTCAATATTTATAGACTGTAATTATCTAAGCAGCAGTCACATGCGAATAAGCTCATCAGAGCAGCAAAAAGCCAGTGGAATCCCATCGAAGGTTTTTGGAGGGAAGGCATCATCAATTGTTAGAATATTTAGGGTATTGAACATGGTCTTAGAATGCATGACTAGCTGAGTTGATTAACTATTGATTGATTTCCCCAGTCTCATCACTAAAAGTGATCTCACATCTCCTTATTCTTTGTTAATCCAATCCAACTTTATCCTTTCAAATTGCTGTATAAAAGAGACTATCTGATCAAGTGTTTGTTAAGGTGGATGTGCAGTAAAATTAGGAGCAAATTTTAAAATATAGAAGCGAAAATTCAAATGGCTTATATCAATGTAATATAGTTCAAAAATGTTTGTTTGGTCTCCAAAGGAAGAACAAAAAAAGAGGGTTTCTTGATGTGTTATAATAATGGTGCCCTTGGCTCTAGCTTGGCTTATTAAACTATAGTCTATACACATTCTTTAAACAATTACAGCACTTGCATGGTAAGATATAAGTGAACATGCTCATCATCAAATCCAGAGAGAATATCTATCATCAGATTCTCCTGAGATATTCTTGTCGGGTTCATATTTGCAGTTTTATGCCTACTCATGGCCACCTTCACAGATTTATGGCAACTTACATAGAAGATAACAGGGTTTGACAATTGGTTGGCATGCAATGCAAGAGCCACTGTATCCAGAGAGAATTTTTTGCAGACTGGGACTTATGCTTAGGTGTTGAAAGATCTATTGCATGCCAACTCTTTGGATGTATGGCTTCTTTATATATATATATATGTAATCTTGCCTTAAATTTTAACTATGATACCAGTGTCAGTATCTCATGGAGAACAGACAAAAGAAGATATCTCGAACAGTGAGGTCCACACCCAACTGTTGGAACTCAGGGTGACCACAGCTATTGTCATCCTTTAATTGGCAAATGCTCTCTGTTAGGAGTTCCAGCAGACAAGGGTCAATGCCCAGATATGGCAAGAGATAAAGGAGGGCTTGGCAAGCAAAGGGTGTTTGGTTTGTGTGTTCTCAGGGCTTTTGGTTCTCACAGGGAAGTGCCCACCTTCAGGCTTGGTGGTGAATAGTTGCTGTCACTGGGTTCAAGACCAGAAAGGGAAGGTAAGGGTGCTGTTAGCTAAGGTGGTGAAAAGATGTTGCTCCCTGCCACATCCAACCCCACAAGAAAGCACATCAAATTAAAGCTCTTCAGGTACGGGTGCCGAGGAAGACATCTATCACTTCATGAATGTCCATGAAACTTTAAGGTGGTGTCAAACTGCATACTGTGTGTAACTTTATATAGCTAGCAGAGGAGGCAAGGAAAATAATAACTCGGTTAAAACACACAAAAAAAGCCCAAATTGGTCATGATTGTGGTTGATGAGAAGTGATGTACAAGAACTGATAAATACTCCTGCAATATGATAATATTTTGGCTGAGATTTGTAACATGATCAATAAGAATATCAATAATCTTTTTTTTTTTTGATACTAAAATATACTTTTTAATTTTAAAATTTTTAATTAAAATTGTTTTAATCTTTAAATTTTTAGTTATTATAGTTTAATCCCCTATATTTTGAGAACGTGACATTATGGCATTCTATTACGTAAGATTGGTTAAAGTGGTCGTTCATGTATCCATATCACATCAAAATGATATATTAATTGTTTTATTAATTTTAATTGATTTTATCTAATAAAACATCAAGCATGCAATATTTTTAAAATATGAGAAACTAAACTATTGTAACTGAAATTTAAGGATCAAAATAAATTCTGAGCGAAAGTTTGAAGACCAAAAGTATATTTTGCTTTTTTAATGTGAAGTGTTTGATCTTACTTCAATTACCTATATTTTGTACATTATTTATTGATAAAAAGATTCAAATATTATAACAATTTCAAAATTTTCATCTTTGTCAAGTGGATATTTTAATTTATAAAGATAAAGGTAGACTAAATATTATCAATCCAGACATGAATACAAGGCTTGAAGTGGGTTGGGTTCGGGGTGAGACAGACCCTTGCCCAAGATCAACTTGAATTCTTTTTTTGGATTTCGGGTTGGGTTTGAGTCTAAGTCTCGACCGAAACCCTTTGCGCCGACCCAAATTAGTCCGAGCCAAAACACTGAGCTGACCCGCTTTTGATCCAATTTTCATAATTTGTTTTATATAACTATTTGCTTATTTTCTTAGACATAATACTGGTTATTTACTTAAACTAAATTAAAGTATATATAAAATTATTGTTTGCTTAGATAATAAATACATAGATTCAATTTTGTATAAATTAAAATTAAATGAAGAGTCAACCAATCTAGTAAAGAGCCTTATAATAGGGCTTTATTTGGGCTCTGTAATTGGGCCTAGATTGGGCTCAGATTTGGGCCAAGCTCGAGCTGAACCAAGTTCCAACCCAAGGAAAAGTCTTGATGCACCGCCCTCAGTGCCGCAAGCATGCATGGATCTCGCAGATTGACCGTCCGCACATACGATGGCCCAATGGACCTTGTCGCGCATCGCACTAGTGTCGATATGCGCAGTAGCCAATTCGAGTAGCCGATGTGCGCTTGCTGCACCGAAGGATAGCACAGTAAATCTTTTGCCCAACCCAAAATTAATATAGGCTTTAATTTTGAGTCTAGGCCTAGCCTGAAGCTAGCTAGACCCGATGGACCTCAGGCATGACTAGGCCCACTTCCAACCCTACCGGGATATATCCATCTATAGATAAATATTGGAGTATTATACTAATATGTATTCATATTTATCAAAGAAAATGGATATAGATATCAGAGATGACTATCTAATAACTAATTTTGTTTATAATTCTATTTGATCTTATATAGCAGTCAAAAAATGACTATAATAATATATTATTGACTTAATTTACTTTCAATTCAATGATATTTTTTATTTTATAATCATAAATATTTAACCATCTAATATATTAATATTTATGTCTATGCTTTTAGTAATTGATATATTATAGAATAAATATAGATATGAATTTTATTAATATCTATTAGTCCATTTTGTCTTTCTAATTTTTATTTTGCATTGCATAAATCAAGTTAGCATCATCTTCAATATATATCTTTATCTAGTATTTTAATTAAATCTTTCTCTACCATCCGTCCACGTGTCCTTTGCCAATCAATGCCAAGTAACAAGCTTTAAAATAATTATTCTTATAGCATTTTATTATGTTGCAATGGTAATTTTTAACAATTTTAGGCCCCTTCATTATTTTTTTATATAGAACAAAAGGTTGCTATTCCTTATAACAAGTTATCAATAATATAATAATGACCCAAAACACAAATAATGATCATTTTATATATAATAAATTTAATAAATAATGCTTTTCATAATTCTATTTTTTTATTTTTTCAAAAAAGTTTGTAATTTATATTGCTTGAAAAAAATGATACTTTTTATTAAATGAATAACGATTCAACATCAACCCTTACAATGATGCTATAACAATCAATTTTTAATGGTAAGGAAGTTGAAATAGGGAAAATAGTGGTTGCTATAGCCATGGTATAATTGAATAACAATTTAGGTAGGGATCTCTTATAATGAAATAATATTATTATTGAAATCTTGATGGATAGGCTACTTAAAAGATTTTTTTAAATATAAATTACTTAATCGCGTAGTTTTCTTTCCTGATGATATATACCCAAACGAAGGATAGTGAATAACTTTTAAAAGAAATATCTTAAAATAAACCAAAAATCAAATAAATCCAAAGATTTCTTAGAGCATGTATCTTTTCTAATTTTCTTATTTGATGTTAGAATCAAACAAAGCGAAATGATCAACATAACGATGTGTGATGATTTCGCTTTTGATCTAAAGAAGTCCTTTATTTTTTGGAATTTACTTTGGTGTTCTTTTCCTTTTTCAACATGCGGTAAATAGATTTAATCTCCATATTTAGCTAAAAAATGGTGGACAAAGAAATCCAAATATTAACTAGTTCAAATGCTTGCTAATTTCACAACTTCTTGATATGTAAAAGTAGTTAAAAACTTCTTTTTACCGTCTTTAAAAGCTTTTGATTCTTTAGAAATCTTTTGACTTCTTCTAAATTTATTCCATCACTATTTGCATACCACAAAGAAAGATAGGCATTCAATTTCTCATCTATTTACATGGAGGCCTCTTTTTAAATGGTGCATTTGATTAAAGATGGTTGCTTCATCTACACCGAGTGATTCCGCACCTCATTTCTATTGAGCAGAGGGCATTTATTTGAGGGCGTTCAATATCGATAACGTCCTCATCGCTAGGAGTTTATGCATGATCTGTATAGAGCCCCGGCTAGTCGGTGTCTTATGACGGTTAAGCTTGATATGAAAAGAGCTTATGATATGATGAGTTGGGACTTTCTGTATCGCTCTCTTCAGGAGTTTGGGTTTGACGATCTATTTATTGAGTGGATCATGGCTTGTATTCAGAAGCCTTCTTTCTCTTTGATTATCAATGGGTGGTCGACTGAGTTTTTCACTCTTCTGTGGGTCTGAGACAGGGATGTCCTTTATCCCCTTTGCTATTTATTTTAGCTACGGATGATCTTTCTCAGGCTTTTCATCAGGCTCAGGTGGATCGACGGATCATTTCGTTTATGACTGGGAGTGAGGGCCCTTCGATATCCCATCTTCTTTTCGCAGATGATTTTATTCTCCTGGGGCAGGCTTCCATAGATAATGCGGCTTATTTCACTCTATTCTGCAGCGTTATTGCGAGGCTTCGGGTCAGAGGGTTAATTTTCTTAAGTCCTCTATATGTTTCAGTCCGAAGACTTCCAGATCTACAAGGGAAGCCATCATTAATTTGTCGGGTATCATGACTCAGACTGATAGATTTATGTATTTGGGGATCCCCATTACTAGTAGACGGCCCCGATGTTTGACTATTCTAAGCTGGAGAGGTAGGTTCGTCAGCATATTGAGGGATGGAAGGTCACTAGCTTATCTATGATGGCTAGGGTCATCATCATTCGATCGATTCTTTTTTCTCTTCCATTGTACCTTCTATCGAATGCCATTCCAATCACTTATCTTAGGAGGATCGAGCGATGCTTCAGAGATTTTCTATGGGTTTCTATGCAAGATGGGCATGGTATTCACCTCTTATCCTGGGATACGGTTTGTATGCTATCCATGAAGGTGGTATTGGGGTTCAGTCTCTGATGGTTAGAAGGAAAGCTCTTCTGGCCAACATGCTTCGTGATTCCTTCTGGAGCCGCAGTGCCTATGGAGTTCTCTGATGCGAGCGAGATACGGGGATTGGGTGGCTAGCTCGCTTATTCTACGTCCCGGGATCTTCCTCCTTTTGGAAGGAGGTGTGTACATATGGTCAGGATATCTTGGAGAATATTTCATGGATGATTGGTGATGGTTCCTCGATTGATGTCATCCAGTATACGTGGATTTCTGAGCTCCCTCTTTCAAGGTGGCCTTCTTTTATTAGTATGGAAGCCCCCTCCTCTCTTAGGGTTAAGGATTTGATTTCCTTAGACCCTCCCTCATGGCATATTCCCACGGTGACCTGTTTCTTCGGAAAGGAGCTGGCTCGGCGGGTTCTCTCACTGCCTCTTATGCCTGTCTGCTCAGTTGATTCTTGGCTTTGGCAGAGATCTTGTCTCTCTAGGGCCCCCTCTAGGGACCTTATGAAGTGGTTCAGACCGCAGGCTCAGTGCACGGAAGATGCTGCTTGGATTTGGAAGCTTTCCATCCTTCCCAGAGTTCAGCTATTTATTTGGAAGCTTCTTTGGGATAGCCTTCCTACTTGTCTCCTTCTCTCTCGGAGGGGTCTGTCTATCCAGTCGATCTGTCCTCTATGCATACAGGAGGAGGAGTCTTCTGATCATGCTATTTTCCTCTGTCCCAAAGCTAGACGGATATGGTATCTTATGGGTTATTCTAGTAGATTGGATGCTACTGCCTCCCCACGCTCCTCTTTCTTTCATGAGATCCAGTGGGGTTCGCAGTATAAGCATGGTCTTTGGTCTGCCATGGCTTATCAGATTTGGTTATCGAGAAATCAACTCATCTTCACGAATGATAGGATCTA
Organism: Calamus simplicifolius; assembly: GCA_900491605.1. Classification (NCBI taxonomy): domain Eukaryota; kingdom Viridiplantae; phylum Streptophyta; class Magnoliopsida; order Arecales; family Arecaceae; genus Calamus; species Calamus simplicifolius. The sequence goes on from UESW01001507.1 coordinate 225,057, forward strand.
TTATCACATGATTGTGAGGCAGATTAGGTCATTAACGGCGGACTGTGCCCGAGTTATTAGTGCCGGTGGTTTTGATGGCTCTGGCCTCTGGGGTTTTCTTGCTGCTTCGGCAGTGTGCTGGTATATGGTTTTTATCTCTTAAGAGCCCCCTCCAGGGTTTGTCAAAATCAACTTCAACGGGAGTGTCGTGGTAGAGCTGCGGGTTCGGCATATATCATACGTGGGCCGCTAGGTGATTTGTTGATTCTCTGGACTCCTTTGTACCGATGTCAGAGCTCTTGGTTGCTTGGACGGGTATTTCTTATGCCGCTATGATTCTCTATGCTCAGAGGATCATTATTGAGGGTGATTCCAAGGCGATCATTTCTTGGTTGCAGAAGGAGAATTATGTTGATGGGCCCTCAAATCTGATCCTGAGAGATATTTGTGCTATTTTGCGGGAGATTGGTACTGTCCAGATCCATCATATTTATCGTGAAGCCAATTCGGCGATGGACTGGACGGTGGCCTCAGTTGCTCAGCATGCTGGATCTTGGACTTGGACGCCGGGTGACTCCTGTCCTCATCTTCTGCAACAAATTTTGTATTCCGGTGTTTCTGGGCTGACTCACACTAGATTTGTGTGATTGCCCGTTTCTTCCAAAAAAAAAAGAAAAAAAAAAAGAAAGATGGCTGCTTCTTTTAATTTCTACTCTTGAACTAAGATCAAAGAATGTCATAGAGAGAAAAATAAAAGGTACCATAAAGACCTTATGTTTCTCGCAACAATTTAAGTCTTTGTTCATTAATCATTACATAATTTGAAGGGAATTTATAAAAAAAAAAATCATAATAAAAGTGAAAAAAATATGTTAGTGACATCTTAGACCTTGCTTGGTTTTTGGTTTATGCTGTTACCAATCTTCATAACCCTACAAAACTTAGGAGTTGTTAGATTAAGCACACAGACATTCCACCCCATGAAAAACAAACAAGCTAGTATCTTAGCCAGTGCTCTGATTTTCTCTCTTTTCATTTGAACTAAATATGTCATGCCCCAACCCATTATCCAGACTAAAGGCATGATAATAGCCGCATGACCATGAACACGTTGGTCATCTTGTAAGTTCTATTTAATTTTTTTAATTAATTTCTACATAAATTATTAATTGTAAGCTGATGGGCCTGCCTTACTGATGACTTATGTGGTTGTATAACATGTTTAACCTAGCTAGTTAATGGTTTGTGACACGACAAGATGTTAAAAAAAAAAAAAGTTAACTGCACACCGTGGTCGCTAAGAATAAAATATTACTGCAAGCCATGTGCTCGAAAGACAGTCACCAACCCCTAGAGCTATCATCTGAATGATAGCTTAGTCATTCTTTGTTGACTCCAAACAAAGAAAGGCATGCATGCTAGAAGGACTTCATTTTAAGCAGAGTAAAGTCTTAATAAAATATAAATGGTACTGGAGAATATGAACCATTGTTGGTTATGTCATAATCTTTAACCATGGCTATCCAAGTGTCAAAAGAAAGTTTGCCTTGCACTCCCTTTTGTTTATAGTATTCACAGCCTCTTCCAGCATCCACCAGAAAGGGCATATGGATGACTCCATTAGTCATTTAGAATAATAGGGCTGCCTTTGGTCTCTTGTGCCATGTTATCTATTCCAATTATTAGCAAAAGGAGAGTGGATTGGTTGAAGGCATCCTTTCCTTCGGTTAATTTAAGGTGATGCACCTAAGTGGAGGTGTTGTTCGTTTACCCTTCTTTAAGGCACTTGAAGTTGTTGGAACATCATTCATGGGGCCAATAGAATCCACTTTGGAAGCTTTCATCTCTAAACAATGCCCTTCATGCTTCATGGTGATCGGTGGTCACGGACTCGGAGCCGCTTTTTGTCGGACAAACGTCCCTATAGCCATCGTTGATAGCTTGTTTAAAATGCGGCGCCCATTACAATAGAGGTCCAGATCCTTTTGTTGATGATGATGAAAAGGATAGATGATGCTCGAGAACAATTGATGTTCCATCATGGTTCCTTGAATCACATTATATGCGTGTTATCATGAGCATGGTGATCTTTTAAAGAAGATATTAAAGTTGATGACCAAAATTAAGACAACGATGAGCATTATGGAAAAAATAATTTTTAAGCCATTTTTCTTTCATCTTTATTTTTTTTTTTGGTACAAACGGACGATCATACTAGTCTCGTGCGAATCAGCCCAGATAGATCCGAGTACAAAATTTGCTGCAAAAAAAGGACAAGGATCGTCCGGTTTCCAAATCCATAAATTAGCATGCTGGACCACTGAAGCACCGCCTAGTCCATAGCCGAATTGGCTTCACGATATATATGACGGATCTGGGCACTATCAACCTCCTACAGGATAGGCCAAATGTCCCTTAGAACCGAATTAGTGAAACCATGAGAGCAATTCTCCTTCTGCAGCCAAGAAATGACCGTCATAGAATCACCCTCAATCATGAGCCTATAAGCATGAAGAATTCGAGCGGCATAAGAAATATCCATACAAGCAGCATAAAGCTCGGTCATAGGGACAGAGAAGTCGAGAGTACCAAAACCTCCCGTCGCCAACAAATCACCTTGAGGCCCACAAATGATGAATGCAGAACCAGCAGCTCTACCATGGACACTCCCATCGAAGTTGATTTTGACAAACCCTGAAGGGAAGCTCCCAGGAAATAAAAACCGTATGTCGGTTCGCTACCGAACATGTTACACCCCTACATCCTTCATGCACATGTATGTGTTAACATGTTCCTCTAATCATCCATAGATGCAAGACGTTTTTTTTTTTTTTTTTTATTCAGATTTCAGGCAAGGTGCGTAACTTTGACAGCATAGAACTAAGCAAGCATGCTAGCATATTAGAATAGCAGTGATGATAAATGAGTCATATATGATAACCACTAGCTTAGATAAACTTAGCATCAAGGCAGGTAGTAAATTTCATGCTATATGAACTGATGGAATCTGTGTTCCTTCAGCTGTTATAACAATTCACCTGCCAAAATATTTTGCCCACTAAAGTGAAGCACATCATAGCCGCTATAAGCATGAGATAACTTTGAGCCACTTGCACGGATGACACCTTCAGCACAACCTTTAGAGCTAGCTATTAGCTAAGAAGATTCATCTTTCTCATCACTCTGCCACAAGTCACTAATCCAACGAAAACGCAGCCTTCTTTGACTGAAAAGAAAAAGGCATTCCTATAAAAGGGGCTTGAATCGAGGCACTGCTAAGTACGAAAAAGAACTGAGCTAAACAAGAGTAATGGGGAGCATGAGCATTTCTTTTATCAAGTTAAAACTCTCACCATCCAAATGTTGAAGCGCAGTTTGGCCTCTCCTCCTATATGTCTTGCCCCACATCTTCAATTATTCTCTAGTGATATGATATCTTTTGGTCAATTATGCCATGTTATCAGTATCCACAGTTAGAAAATAAAATACATGAGAATTACTTTTTCGACAGGTATATCTTATTTGTTGAGGCAGAGCATTATCACTTATATGATGCGTCTCTCTCTTACCATAATGGAGGCTTTTGGAGCACAAGTGGGTCTGTTATGATGTCTCTTTTTCCTATTATCTTGCAACTGTTGAAACTTTATCCTGACAGCTAAAAGAATTTATTCTCATAGCTTTTGGCTCTATGGTTATTTGTCAGCCAAGCTCCAAAAAAAGTAAATGATCTGATGTGTAGTTTCACAGATGTTTTGAGTTGGGAAGTTCAATCACAGTAGCCATTAGTTGCTTTATATCTTAACAGTAGGGAGGTCCTATCATAGTGGTCAAAGGTATTTTTTTATTATACAAATGGAGCTCCCACTAGAAGAATGTACAAGAATACAGGTTCTGGTCTTTACAAACAACGGTGACCAGAGTCACCACCATATGATTAATGATATGAAACGATACAAACAAAAAGGGAGGGCAAGATTAAAGTAGGGAAGGCAGCCAACCAAGGGATTCCAGTCTTTTTGACAAATGATAACAAGAGAACCATGAGATGGCATTGCTGAGATATACTAAGTTGAAAAATAACAGTCTGTACATCACCATTTTGAAATTCCAGAGATAAGCCAAACTCAAGCAACAAGAAAAGATAATTCATGTTCACTATTCATGTATGGACTGTTGGTTTCTGGTCATGCAGCGGAAGGCTGGATTTCAAAAAAAAAAAATTAACCTTAGAAACCCTAATCAACCAAAACCTTAGGCCCAAGACCTCTTAATTATAATAATTAATTAGTCATGAAATATAACATATATGTAGAGGAATATACCTTAATACTTGGTGAAAAAGAAGGAAGCTGGTTATCCAATCTTTTCACTAGGCACGGAAGTGTTCGCCCTTCAATGGAGATCCACACGAGAATTGAATCAAAGATATACTCACGAACTTGACTTAAACCTTCTTCTTGACTTCTTGATTTCTTCGCTTGCCTCGACCCTTTTTACCTTTTTCTTAAGCCTAATAAAACTTGTATTAGGCTAAGAAATCAGTTGTCCTAAATTGACTAAGGCTTGTAGAAAGGGAAAAGGGAGAGAGAAGACTCTTGTCTTAAACGAGGATTATTAAAAATTATCCGATGCTATCCTATATGTGCCACCCCTTTAAATAGTGAATGAAGAGATGTCAAATGAAGGGATACAACCCATTTCGCATTCTTTTGAAAGAATATGAATATTTAAATTTATTTCAATTTGAATCAAGGGACACATCGTTATAATTTTTAGCACCTTTCTCCCTACGCGCGCCATACCTAATGGGATGCTTTTGGCAACCCATCTTAAATCAGATAGTCTCTGATTTTGCTATGTCAAATAAGGTCCTCCACGTTTAGATGGACCCATAAATCCCCAAAAGATGCGCCTTCTAGTCTTAAATCAGAAGGACTTTTAGGTGCCTCTTAAAAATTCTGCACGCGCACAGTTTTCCTTCCAAGAGTCTCATTTCTCTTGGACTTTATTAACTCAATGCCTAAATGGGCTTATCCAATCTAATAAATGGCTGATCAGGTCAGAGGTTATCCCAAATTAATTTAAAATTAATTTGGATCAATTAATTAAGCTAGTTCAAATCAATTTTGACCTAAATTGGAGCAATAGTTGCCACATGTGCTACCATGCTGATTGGCTAACCAATTGAATTAATTAATTTTATTAATTCTTTGACCACTTTCTTTGTATGTGATCCATTGGGTTCCTCATCTAGCCAGCAATAGGTTTAGGTTTAAGTCAATTTAGTTTGATTAGAAACTAACTAACCGAATTAGGTCAAATCGTGCTAACCCTAGTTGCCAATTCGATCCATCTTTCAAATTGATTCATGAATTAAATAAATAAATTTAATTCATAAATCCTACAAGACATGATTGACATCTAGCAATGTGTCATACCTATCTAGAAAATAAGAAATTTGATAAAATTACCAAACTACCCTTCAGTGGTAAGTTACCATGCAATTCAATCCTTCGATCTCTCTTTATCCCGAATAAGTGATGGGTATAAAAAAATGTCAAACCCTAACATTTTATTCATTTGAATCTCAAATCAATAATGAAGACTCGACATATTCTAATTTTATTCTGCTTTGATCAAGACTTCTTGAGTCATCATATGATGAGATTACATAGGATAACTTCTCCTCTTACTATGAATGATCGATTCCTTGTTGACCTACTCATAACCTTCATACACGATCCTTCATATCCACGAACACCCCATACATGACTTAGCCATGAATAAGTATGAACCAAAATATGGATTCATGTGCATAAGATTCTATGATAATCTCAGGTCTAAGGATCACTTGCACAACTCCCACTAAGAGAACCATCTTTTGAAAAGTAAGATCTCCATAAAATGTTTTCAATGAGGATCAATTCAGTGAACTCATATCCTAATGAGCACCCATATCCTTATATTAGGGCTTCTACATAAGTGGCTATGAGACCAACCACCCTCTTTATCGAGCATACATAGAATATGCCAGTCTTACCGAAATCAATGATCCCCGACTCGATGATCTTTCGACTGGAAACATTTTAGATTAGAGTTTTTAGGAACTTAGGTCTTACCGTTATGAACTTCATCATAACCCTAATTCATAGCCCTAACCTTATGGGGTTCATCATAATCTTAATAAATATAAGACAACATATGATGAATCAAAAAAAATGCCTTTTAATTGATAAAATATCATACATGAGTTGAAAGAAATTACAAAAAAATGCCCTTACATGATTGGCTTTTTGGGCACTACTTTTTAATCTCTCACTTGTACTAAAGTCAATCGCCTTTGTATTTAATTTACATACAATCCAAATGACGATCGAACTGTTGTTGAGGAAGGGCCTTAGTAAATGGGTCTGCTATATTATTCTTTGTGTCAACTCGTTCTATAACAATATCTTGTCTTTCAATGATCTCTCGAATGAGATGGAAGCATCTTAGGATGTGCATGGATTTTTTATGAGATCTAGGTTCCTTAGCTTGTGCAGTGTTATCACAATAAAGTGGCACCGATTGTTGAATCACCGAAACAACACCTAACTTCGTAATGAACTTCTTTATCTAAACAGCTTCCTTAGCGGCTTCACTAGCAGCAATATACTCTGCCTCAGTAACTGAGTTAGCTATAGTTTGCTGCTTGGTACTTCTCCAACTTACTGCACCACTATATGGAGTAAAAACATACCCTAATATGGATTTACTATCATCCAGATATGATTGCAAACTGGAGTTAGTATAGCCTTCCAGTTTTAAATATGATCCTCCATATATAAGAAAAATATCCTTAGTTCTTCTTAAGTACTTAACAATATTTTTACAGCTTTCCAATGATCCTCCCCTGGATCGGTCTGAAACCTGCTTGTTGTGCCTAAGGCATAAGCAACATCAGGCCTAATATATAATATGGCATACATTATCGATCCTACAGCCAAAGCATAAGGAATCTTGTTCATCCTTTTTCTCTCTTTAGGTACTTAGGAGACATCTTCTTAAAGAGATGTATGCCTTGACTCATGGGCAAGTGACCTCTTTTACTTCCCTCCAAGTTGAATCTTTTCAACACTAAGTCAATGTACCTAGATTGGGATAAGCCAAGTATCCTCTTAAATTTATCTCTATAGATCTTTATACCCAGTATATATGATCTTCTCCCAAATCTTTCATGGAAAACTGTTTAGATAGCCAAGTTTTGACTGATTATAGCATTAGGATATCATTTCCAATGATAAGTATGTCATCGACATATAAAACTAAGAAGACTATGGCACTCCCACTTATCTTCCTATACATACATGGTTCATCCATATTTTGATGAAACCAAACTCTTTGATTGTTTCATCAAAGCGAATGTTCCAACTCCTCGATGCTTGCTTTAATCCATAAATGGATTTCTTAAGCTTGCATACCTTGTGCGGTCTCCCACTTGGGACAAACCCTTCTGGCTGTGATATATAGACTTCCTCAAGATATCCATTGAGGAAGGTAGTCTTTACATCCATATGCCAGATTTTATAGTGTCATAGTATGCTACTATAGCAAGCAATATCCGAATGGATTTGAGTATAACTGCTGGTGAAAAAGTTTCATCATAGTCAATACCATGTCTTTGCTCGAAACCTTTTGCCACTAGCCTAGCCTTCTAGGTTTCTACTTGGTCATCTGCTCTAATCTTCTGTTTGAAGAATTATTTGCATCCTATTGGCTTTACTCCCTCAGGTGGGTCAACCAAAGTCTAAATTTCATGGCATCAAGCCATCTGTCAGCGTCCTTACTCTTGACAGCTTCTGTATAGATCATGGGATCATCCTGAATAATATTGGCTTCATTGTCATCTCCAATAACAAAACCATATCTGAGAGGTGCACCCCGCACTCTTGTTGACCTACGAAAAGGAGATGAATGTTGTGGCTATTCTTGATCTTTAGGAACTTCTGGTAAAGGAATGTCTTGTTGATTATCAACATAAATAGGTTGTAAGTCTTGATCTTCATTGAGTTCAAGTATCTTCCCACTGCCTCCTTGGATAAATTCCTTCTCCAAGAAAATGGCATGCCTACTGACAAATACCTTTTGCTAAGTAGGATGATAAAAGAGGTATCCAATACCTTCTTTAGGATAACCTATGAACCTACATTTATCATCCCTAGCACTTAACTTATGTCCGAATATATTTTGGCATAAGCAGGACAACCCCAAATCTTAAAATATTTAAGACTTAGCCTTTTTTCTTTCCATAATTCATGTGGAATGCTAGTCACTGATTTTGATGGCACCCTTTTTAAAATATAGGCAGCAGTTTCTAGGACATAACCCCAGAATGATACTGAAAGATTTATGAAGCACATCATGGACCTCACTATGTCTAATAAAGTACGATTCCTTCTTTCTGCTATACCATTTAATTGAGGTGTATAAGGAGGGATCCATGCAGAGAGAATGCCTTTTTTTTAAAAGATAATCGAGAAATTAACTAGACAAGCATTCTCCTCCTCGATTAGATCGAAGGATTTTAATACTATGTCCAGTTTGTTTCTCAACCATTCTTTGATACTCCTTAAATTTATCAAAGGCTTCAAATTGTGTTTCATAAGATACACGTGTCCAAACCTTGATAAATCGTCAATGAAATTGATGAAATAAGAGTATCTTCCTCTAGCTTAAGTTGTCATAGGTCCACATATATCTGTGTATAAGAGCTAATAGCTCAGTTGCTCTTTCTCCATATCAAGTGAACGGAGACTTAGTCATTTTTCTCATGAGGCGGGATTCACAAGTTTCTAATGATTTAAAATTATAAGGATCAAAGAAGTTATCTTTATATAACTCACTTATCCTAGATTCACTTATATGACCTAATCAGCAATGCCAGAAAAAAGTGGCATTAACATCTTCTCTCTTTCTTTTCTTTTTATCAATAAGCAAAATTTTATCATTGAGCAAATAAATTAGAAGACCATTATTAAACAAACTATATCCAAACAATTCATTAGAATAAAAGATAGAGCAACCATTACTCTTTACATTTATTTCAAACCTTGTTCTAATAATAAGGGTACATAAATAATATTTTTAATAATATTTGGAATACAATAACAGTTCTTTAATTCCAATATCTTGCCAGAAGGTAATAACAACAAATAGGTGCCCACAGCTTCAGCATAAATGGCTTCTTTACTCGCGTCATAGAGCTTGAAGTCACCCTTCTTCAAATTTCTAACTCTTTGTAGTTCCTGCAATAACTTGCATATATGAGATCCACATGCAGTATCCAATACCCATAAGTCAGAAACTGAAGAACTCAATAATAAATTAGTTTGTATCATGTACAAACCTTTTGATGCTTCTTTACTAGCCTCTTGCTTCAAACTCGCAAGATATATCTTGCAGTTCTTCTTCTAGTGTCCCTGCTTGCCGCAGTGAAAATAGACTCGATCAACAAAAGGTTTCTTTGCCTTCTTCTTCTTTTGCATGCTACTTTTAGGGTTCCTCTTTCTCTTTGAGCCTTTCTTCATTGCCTGTTTCTTCTTCCCATCAACTAGAAGAATATGAGTCTTATTACCCTTGAAGTGACTCTAAGCTGTCTTGAGCATATTCAAGAGTTCAGGTAATGAAATATTTAGTCTGTTCATGTGATAGTTCATGACAAACTAGGAGGAGTATGGGAGTGATGATAGGATCAAGTCTTGATTAAGCTCTCCATCCATTATAAACCCTAACCGAGTGATTAAGTCAATCATCTTCAAAACATGAGCTTGAATGGATGAGCCCTCACTATATGTGCATGGGACAACTGCTTCGAAATCTCATATTGAGTAGCCCTACTTTGCTCTCCATAAAGCTCTTTAAGATTGAGCAAAATGGACTGAAGTTCCCGCTCCTTATGTTGCCTCTGCAATTCATTGCTTATCGAGGCCAACATAATACATTAATAGTCAAACTATCATTCTGCCACTTTTTATATATGGCTCGTTCCTCCTCTGTAGCATCGTCTCCGATCGGATCTAGATTAGGAGAGTCAAAGATGTAGGAAGCCTTTTTCCTGAGTTAAGACAATTCTTAGGTTCCTCAACTAGTCCACATTATTTGGATCAATCAACTTGTTGGCATCTAAAATACCCCACAGTGATAGGGTAGAAGCCATAAAATTTTAATCTACATTAAAAGTAAAGAACAATACATAAGCAGACCACTCATGATGATGTCTACAACTAGACAAGGACTTATCAATCTAATAGTATCTCCCACTAATTTATCACGAATACCATAACCCTCACCTATGGTAAGCAAGAAAACCCTACTAGGGTTTCTTTAGTGGGGTTGAGATCTCAATTCCTCATAGATGTCTTGTGTTACACAACAAACATTCATGCGTTCAAGGATAGGAAATACCATTTCCAATTGCAATCCATGCAACTCAACATAACACCTGCTTCTAAGACACTTATAGCCTTGTGTTACACAACAAACTATAATGTCTTAGTTTAGTCAGACCCTTTATTTTCATATAATCATGATTGAATAATATTACCCTTGTGTTACACAACAAAGCAACGCCACTAATCATACTATAAAGCATTAAATGCACTAAGACAATTCATATCAAACCCTAGAGTAGGCCTTGCGTTGCATAACAAACCTACTATAGTTGTTATCATAAATTTATCTTAGTATGAAGGAAGGCATTAGGCAGTGTTCTTAATCAATATATCATTTTCAATTCAAGGTCTAAATCAATCGAATTGACCAGTTAAGTAGAAGAGAGGTGAGGGTCCCCCGTTGCTTTCCTTAGACACCAATTTAATTGGCCAGATCAGTCAACGAAACCAATTAAAAAACCACGATCTCTTTACCTTTCCAGAACCACTTTACTAGACACCAATTGATCAATCAAACCCTAAAAGGATTTGTATTATGATTCTTCACACTGTGACTAAATATAATTTTTAGGAGGGCTTTGATGATCTCATGCACATCCTTTTTCTAATATGCATAACAGAAATATCATACCAAGCATCTATTCAATGCAATTTTAAAATTATTATTTAAGTAAAATTTCTAGTTAATTAGAACACGTCCGGTCATAGCTCATTAGTCCCTTGGGCCAATCTATACAAGACATCGTAGGCATAGAGGCTCAGGAGGCATGTTCTAATGCAAGAAATTTTAAACTTAACAAAAAAAAATATACGATATATATACTCTACATAATTGTTGGCCCAGATGGCAACCAAGAGGGGGGGTGAATTGGGTTCTTAAAAATTAAGACTTTTTGAAATGTTTTAAACAAATTAACTCAAGATGTGCGAGTGAGAGAAATTAACTTATAAGCAATGCACAAACAGAAATATAAGAGAGATAGAGTAAGAGACAAATGAGCACGGCAAACACAAGATATTTTTATAGTGGTTCGGTGCAACCAACACCTACGTCCACTCCCAAGATCCACTTGGGTCCACACTATAATCTTCCTAGATTACAGCCGAGTTGTTTTACAAGCTCACAACTCAAACTTGTTGTTTTTCCGGGATCACAACGAACCCAGCCGATTTTACATGGGCTTACCAGCACAAAACCCAACTCGTTGTTTTTAACGGGATCACAACGAACCCAAAACGTAAGCTATCCCAAGCTTACAACGAGGTACAATTACCTCCGCTGATTCAATCCACTTTGAATCAGTACACAAGAAAATAATTTCGAGTTTAAATACAAACAGCTCCTCTAGAGCAGAATAATCAAAATAAAGCTTTAGGTTAGAAAAGCCTGATTGAATAAGCTTGAATGCAGACTTGGCTTCTTTGCTTCTCTTCTCCAACTCCTTTGAAGTGTGGAATCAGGCCTCAGCACAGATTCTCCTAGCTTTGGGGCTTTTGGATGTTGGTTGAAGCTTTTCTTCTTTTTCTTCTAGGTTGGAAGATCTTGATTTTGCTCTTGGTTGCTTTGGGATCTCCTCTTGAACTTTTGTAGATTGTAGATCTGGAGCACACGAATCTCTCTCTTTGATTTCACTCCTTTTGAATCTCTCCTTGAGTTGAAGGATTTTTCCAATGAAGCTCTGTTTTTCCCTCTTTCTCTTCTTTTTCTTTGAAATAAATTTCTCTCTATGTCTCTCTTTTTTTTGATTTGAAAACAGTTTCTCTATTTATAGATTCTGTAAGAATATATCCGTTAGAAATACAGAAATATAGCCGTTATTCAAAAATCTTACCGTTGGGGCTGACGTGTCATCGTGAAAAATTGCGCCAAGAATTTCGTGGAGTCGACTCGAGCACTGTGGGAGTCGGCTCGAAGTCGATTACTAAAAATAGAAACATTTTAAACGTTAGAGGGTCGACTCGCGAAAAACCAAAGTGTCGGCTCCCGACAGTCGGGGGTCGACTCAAAGAAAATGGGGAGTCGACTCGAGAAGCGCTCAAAAAATATGCTTTCTGTTGTTTGAGCGGAGTCGGCTCGCACAGTCCGGAGTTAGCTCGCACAGAGTCAGGGGTCGACTCTTGAAATCCAAGGGTCGACTCAAGAAAATCAGAAAACTCTGTTACTTACTGGAGTCGACTCTGAAACTCTAGAGTCGGCTCCGGAACGTATCAAAACTCAGAAATTTTTCTGATTGACTTTGAAATTCGTCCCAGAATAATTTTAAATGATATTTTGACTTGAATACAATAAATATGACATTAAGCATGAATTCAAGACATGTTTCAAGAAATCATTGATTGAAATATGACATGTAAAAATTCCTTTTTGAAATCTTAAATATAGAGCTTGAAACTTCTTTTTCAAATTGATTCAAAACTCAGTAAATTTAAACATTGAGAGTCCATTGCTTTCATTTTGAATAAGCTCAAGGTTTTTGATAAATAAACTCATTATTTCCTTAAAGTACTCATGGCTTTTGGAAATCATCAAAATCAATAAGGTTGGGGTAATTAAATAATTACAATCTCCCAAATTTCTCAATAATCTTCCCTTTTTGATGATGACAAAAACATTGAGTATATGCGTGTTTGTATTGAAAAATTTTCCGATACCAAAATCAATTTTTATGTTCATTGAGAGGCTCCCCCTAAATGAGGTAGCTCCACCTATGAAACTCAATTTTATAATTCATTCAAAATTTTCAATTTTTAAGTTCAAGCAAATACTTTTTCCTTTTTTTTTAATTTTAAGCATAATGATAACTTGGTTATCTCTCCCTTTTACTTAGATTAACTCTCCCTCTTTAATATTCAAATTATCTCTCCCTCTTTCAAATTAAAATTTTAAATTTAATTGTATTGAAGCATATATTTAATTGAAAGCATATATGATTAAACAAATCTCTCACCCTTTTTTGTAATCAACAAAAGGTTAGGATAAAGTCATTGCATCAAGAATGTATTAATGATTTTCAAGTTTTCCATATAATCATTAAACTTCTCAACCATTTAAATTATCAATTGAGGATAATCATTCAAGATATTCAAAGATACTTACAATTGAAATGTACATAAGTAATGCATCAAACTTTCTCATTACTTCAAAATGATTACATGAAAATGTAAACATACTCATTACATTGAAAGTAAACTTGACTTCGTTACATCAAAATGAGATTACTCAGTACATT
>UESW01001507.1:242095-257227 GCA_900491605.1 Calamus simplicifolius
TACATAAAAACAAATCATGCTAGAACCATAACATAATCTTTCATATAAGCAATATATTATGGACCACTACTAATTGAATTAATCAAGGTGGCTTTGATACCAATGTTGGTTTTTGATCATGCAGCAAAAAGCTGGATTTCAAAAAAAAAATAACCTTGAAACCCTAATCAATCGAAACCTTAGACCTAAGACCCCTTGATTATAACAATTAATTATTCATGAAATGTAATATATGTAGAGGAACATACCTTAATACTTGGTGAAGAAAGAAGGAAGTTGGTTATTCAATTTTTCTACTAGGCGTCCAAGTGTTCGCCCTCCAATGGTGATCCACACGATAATTGAATCAAAGATATACTCACGAACTTGACTTAAACCTCTTTTTGGCTTCTTGACTTCTTAGCTTGCCTGTTAGGACCCTTTTTACCTTTTTCTTAAGCCTAATAAAACTTGTATTAGGCTAAGAAAGAGTTGCCCTAAACTGACTAAGGCTTGTAGGAAGGAGAGAGAGAGAAGACTGTTGTCTTAAATAAGGATTGCTAAAAATTATCCGATGCTATCCCATATGTGTCATTCCCTTTAAATAGTGAATGAAAGACATCAAATGAAGGGATACAACCCATTCCATGTCCTTTTGAAAGGATATGAATATTTAAATTTATTTCAATTTGAATCAAGGGACACATCGTTATAATTTTCAGCACTTTTCTCCCTATGCGCGCCACACCTGATGGGATGCTTTTGGCATCCCATCTAAAATCAGATAGCCTCTGATTTTGCATGTGTCAAAATAAGGTCCTCCACGTTTAGATGGACCCATAAATCCCCAAAAGATGCGCTTCTAGTGCCTTAAATCAGAAGGACTTTTAGGCACCTCTTGAAATTCTGCATGCGCACGATTTTCCTTCTGAGAGTCCCATGTCTCTTGGACTCTATTAATTCAATGCCTAGATTGGTTATCTAATCCAATAACATTAAGATAAGGTCCTCCAACATTCAATGGACATATAAATCCCGAAAAGATGCATCTCCTAGTGTCTTAAATTAGGACTCTTAGGTGCCTCTCGAAAATTCTGCACGCGCACAGTTTTCCTTTCAAGAGTCACATGTCTCTTTAACTCTATTAACTCAACGCCTAAATGGGCTTATCTAATCCAATAAATAATCTGGTCAGAGGTTATCCCAAATTAATTCTAAAATTAATTTGGATCAATTAATTAAGCTGGTTCAAATCAATTTTGATCCAAATTGGAGCGATAGTTAGCCACATATGCTAGCATGCTGATTGGCTAACCAATTAAATTAATTAATCTTATTAAATTAATTCTTTGACCAATTCTCTTATATGTGTGACCCATTGGATTCCTCATCTAGCCAACAGTAGATCTAGGTTTAAGTTGATTTAGTTCGATTAGAAACTGACTAACCGAATTATATCAAATCGTGCTAACCCTAGTTGCCAATTCGAATTATCTTTCAAGTTGACTCATGAATTAAATTTATTTAATTCATGAAAACCTACAAGCATGATTGACATCTAGCAATGTATCATGCTTACCTAAAAGATGAAAATTTGATGAAATTATCAAAATACCCTTCAGTTGCAAGTTACCGTGTAATTCAATCCTTCGATCTCTCTTTATTCCGAATAAGTGATGGCTACGAAAAAAAATTAAACCCTAACATTTTATTCATTTGAATCTCAAATCAATAATGAAGACTTGACAAATAAAAAATTAGAAACCTATTCTAATTCCATTCTGCTTTGATCAAAGACTTCTTGAGTCATCATATGATGAGATTACATGAGATAACTTCTTCTCTTACTAGGAATGATCGATTCATTATTGACCTACTCATAACCTTCATAAATAATCCTTCATATCCATGAACAATCCCGTACATGACTTAGCCATGAATGAGTATGAACCAAAACATGGATTCATGTGCATAAGATTCTATGGTAATCTTAGGTCTAAAGATAACTTGCACAACTCCCATTAAGAGAACCATCTTTTGACAAGTAAATAAGATCTCCATAAGATGTTCTCAATGCGAATCAATTCAGTGAACTCATACCCTAATAAGCACCCACATCCTTGTATTAGTATCTCTACACAAGTGGTTGTGAGACCAACCATCCTCTTCATTGAGCATACATAGAATGTGTCAGTCTTACCGAAATCATCAATCCCCGACTCGATGATCCTTCATCTGAGAATATTTTATATTAGAGTTTTTAGAAACTTATGTCTCACTGTTATGAACTTCATCATAACCCTAATTTCATAGCCCTAACCTTATGGATTCATCGTAATCTTAAAAAATATAAGACACAATATATGATGAATCGAAAAAATATCTTTTAATTGATAAAATATCATACATGAGTTAGAAGAAATTACAAAAAAAAATACCCTTACATAATTAGCTTTTTGGGCATTACTCATTCAATCGGAAAAAAAGAGAGGAGGTTTGGGGGGGGGGATGATGATGGCAATGGAAAGGCAAAGGTGGCACAAGATCATATTCATGAAGCTGAGGTGCTAATGAAAATTCAAGTACCTAAATTTCTATAATAGAGATCTGAAATATTTCAAAACATGAACAGCCACAAACCCAGATAAATTGGTTTCACAAAATGTATGCCTTTAAAAGCATAGAAATAAACTTGTGCATAATTATTTTGTTTCTGCTAATGGAATTGCAGGAGTAAGAGTCCAAAAGTCAAGGCAAATTGGTGGGGATATTATTCTATAAAACAACTGAGACATTTACTTGAAATCAAATAAAATATAATAAGAAAAACAATTGTGGTTTCAATGTTATAGACTCAACTTAACTCAACTCATCTAAGCCTTTTCCAAACTACATGGGGTCGGCTACATAAATCTGCTTCCTTCACTCTTCTCTCTTCAGGACCAAATCGATATTCAAATTACAAATAGTTATATCTTTTTAATTATTTCTGTTCATATTAGTTTATGTCTACATCTACCTCTATCCTTACCATGAATTGTTAAAAGATCACTCTTTCTAACTGAAGCATTTAAAGGTCTATGTTGTATATGTCCAAACCACCGTAATCAATTTTCTCTTATTTTATCTTCAATTGGGACTAATCCTATCATTTCTCTTATATATTTATTTCTAATTCTATCTTTTAAAGTTTTACCACATATCCATCTTAAGATACACATTTCTATCATACTTAGTTTATTCACATGTTATTTCAATATTGCCCAACACTCTGTTCCATATAGCATAGCTGGCCTAATAGCGGTTTTATAAAAAAAATTTAATTTTAATAAGATGCGCCGATCATACAATACTTCCAAAGCACTCCTTCACTTACTCCATTCTGCTTTAACTCTATAAGCAAAAAGAATAAATATCTGATCATTAGGAGTATAACTTGTAGTAGGCAGTAGACTTGTTTTATATCATGTATTTCATCTAACTGCCCCTTCAGATCACACATGCTTTCTTTACTCCCTATCTTAAGTTCTACTGAATACAGATTCAGATTGGATTCACCATAAGCATTAATCTTTAGTTTTTAAGACAGAGCTGGTGCCTTCTAGCCTGCCAACCAATATATAGACATGTCAACCTTAAGCCTCCTAGCCCACCAACCAATATATGGACATGTCAACCTTGTCTAAACTCAAACAAGTGGGAAACATAAGGGGAGAGAATCACAAGAAAATTTTATGGACAATCGACTTGGACAAAGCAACGAGAATGAGTGTTGGCAGACAGCTTAGAGAAATGCCATAAAGTATGCATAGCTAACAACAAGTATAAACAGCCAAATTTGATCTTCATGTGCAAATCCCATTACATTTAAGAATGATCCAAGCTTACATGTTCTCACAGGGCAGGAGCAGTTGGAATTTGGTAATAATTAGAACTCAGAACTAAGAAAATTCTTGGCAAGATAGGAAGCCTAAAATACCACATCTTTTCATATGTAATGGTTGAGATCATGCAGGTTCATATTTCATAACATAGTAACTGCATATTGGTGGATCAGAAGTAGATGAGAAGAAAGGTAATAGAATGGGAAGAGTGGCAGAAGACACTGTTAGAAAATCAGTGAGACCAGTAAGTAGGTTGATTTAGTTTCATTTGTGAATTGATATGGTAGACCACCAGTCACAAGGAAGAGACTTTAAGTGGAAAAATCCAAACATATTCACAATAATTGGGGGAGGCAGATGAAGTAGTAGTTTGCAGGGTGGATTTTGAATATGGAATCTGCCAAGGTAATGATTTCAGGAAATAATTCAGAGAGAAAGCAATTAAGTTTTTGAAGATATATTCCCTAAAGATCCAATGGAGACCTTGGACTCAAAAACATGCGACTCCATGAATGAAGTTCTTCTCTCATCAGGACAGGTCAAATATGTTGAGTCTGTAGAAATGTGCCACATTGGCAAAGTAACCAATAAAGGTCGCTGGGAACCAAAGAGGGCCTATGAATAGTGTGCTTTGAGAATCGTGCTTTGAAAGCTCTCTGGTTCTAGCTTCGTTCGTGCTTTAAGATTCAGTTTCTGAGCTTTCTTCCTTGATCTTCCGATGATCCTTGTTTCCTCTGCATCTCCTCTTCTTCGGTTTTTCCCCCCCGCTTTCCCCTTCTCTGATGGCGTCTGATTCGGCTGCTGGTAGCCAGATCCCTGGGAGGAGGGCCGGGGTGTTTGGGTTCAATGGATTTCGTCTTCTCCCTCATCGGCTGTGGTGGTGAGGCTGGAGGAGTCATTCCCGGAGGTAGTGAGGGTGCCGGCGGCGAAGCTTGAAGTAGAGGTGGCGGCCTGGCAGCAGAGGACCGTCATCGCCCGATCTTTCACAAATGGATCCCGGCTGAAGCTTTAATTCGTGAATTTAGGCGTGCTGGAGTTCCCAGAGAGATCGTTCCTATCATCAATCTAGCATTTTGATGCCATTTATTTCGCTTTGATTCTCCGGAAGCCAGTAACCTGGTTCTGCAGCGGCCATGGGTGGTAAATGGCCAGGTGATAGGGACTGAGGCATGGAGGCCAGAGTTTACTCCGACGGAGGACTCAATCAAGTCAGTTCTTGTATGGGTGAGGCTACCGAATTTACCATTGGAGTTCTTGAAGGAAGGTTTCCTCAGAGCTATTCTGGAGCCAGCGGGAGGATTTGTTTCTATCGATGCTGTTACCTTGGCGAAAAACAGAGGGGGTTTGCCAGGGTATGTATCAAAGTTGACCTCACTCGTCCTCTCCGGCCAGGCGTTCATGTTCAGGGGTTGAATCATCCTTTTTGGCATCCATTTGTGTATGAAAGCCTAGAGGGTATCTGCATGAGTTGCGGCACTCTGCATCTGGGAGGTCCTTGTTGGATTACGGAGAAGGATGATGGGGTTTGCTCTGCTTCGAACCAAGCTTTTGGACCATGGCTTGTTGCAATTCGGCAAAGGAAGGTTGCCTCTGGTCCGCAGATGGCTGTCAAGGGGATGGCGCAGTCAAAGTCCTCAATGGCAGCTACTGGTTCTTCCTCCGATTCCCTAAAGGAGAAGTATGGGCCTCGATCGGGTATTGAAGTTCAGGCTGACGGTTGGATGTCTCCGGTGAAGCTGGCTCACAGGAGGTCTTCGTCGGCAATGAAGGGGGTAACGGACCCAGGTGCAGTTTTGAGCCACTCTGGGGGGACCTGGAGCTGAAATCAAAAGGGAAGGAGGTCGTGCCGATTAAGATGGGGCGTGCCGATTCTGTGACTCAAGATTCCAATTTAAAGATTTCTGAGAAAGGTGGCTCCGAGGGGTCTTGTCTGAACATTCCTGTGATATCCAAGAATCCCTTTGCCTCTCTTGTATTGGCTGCGGGTGTAGAAGGTTACCTAGATAGTCGGGATGCTTTTCTAGGTCCTGTTAAGCGAGCCAGACCAGATGTTTCTATGGCTCCGAGGTCTACTTCCAAATTGGAGAAGCGAAAGGAAAAGGGAAGGTTCCTCCTTGCAAAGACGGGAGGGTGGTCAGTTTTTCTCCAATTCAGCTGCAGTTGTCCCCATGTAGCCAGGAAGGAGCCCAAGAGCTGGTTAGGACCCAATCAGTTAAGTCTGTTGGTTTTTCCTCGGAGAATGCTGGTCCAGGGTCCTCATCTTTGGTGCAGCCTTCCCGTTCTATTGAGTCTGGCTGTGGTTCGGAAGGTCAGCTGGCCTGTCCTTTACCAATGTCTGATGAAGGCTCCATGTTGAATGGGAAACCTGCTGATAGCATTATGATGGAGGACCAGGGTGGGTCCTAGCCTCCTCCAGTTTGTAAATGAAGATTTTACTCTGGAATGTCAGAGGAGCTCGAAAGCCTTCATTTCGATCCTCTTTTAGTAGATTATTGCAGTTACATAATTTCAACATTTGTGTCCTCTTGGAAACCAGGTTATCGGGTGATAGTCTAGCGCGGTTTCGTAGGCAGATTGCTCGATCTTGGTCCTCCTATGCGGTGGAGGCTGAAGGGTTATCGGGGGGAATGTTGGCTATGTGGCGTGACTCTGTTACTACGATTGATGCTTTCCATCACTGTAACCAGCAGATTGGCCTTATGATCTCTGAGGGGGCTTATGACCCATGGCTTCTATCGGCTGTTTACGCCAGTACGGACTATCGGAAGAGAAGGGTTCTTTGGTCCGAACTGCTTTCTCTCCTTGCGCAAGGTATTCCGTCTATTTTTGCTAGGGATTTCAATTATCACTGAGGCTAATGAAAAATGTGGGGGAAGATGGGTTACTGCCTCAGCTGATATCACTGAATTTAGATCCTTTATTGGTTCTTCTGGGCTGTTGGATTTGGGGTTTTATGGTCCCCAATTCACTTGGTGTAACAATCGTCAGGGGTCTGCTCGTGTCTGGGAGAGACTTGACAGAGCTATGTCTTTACCTCAGTCGCTTCATAGGTACCCTGCGGTTTCTGTTACTCACCTCCCTAGGATTGCATCTGATCACTGCCCATTTTGATTTCCACTGAGGATAATCAGCATCTACATAAACAGTTTAGATTTGAGAAGTTTTGGACTGGCCATTCTGCTGCTCGTTCTATCATTTCTCAGAACTGGCATATTCTAGTCAGGGGTAATGTTGTTTATCGGTTATCGCACCGTCTTAAGATGGCAAGACATAGGCTGTCCAGATGGAATAGGCTGGAGGTGGGGGATATGGTCAGACAAGTTGAAAAGGTCAAGATGATATTAGCATTTTGCAGGCTAAGGAGGATCAGGAAGGTTTTCTGGTAGATTCAGACCTCTCCTCTCTTAGGGATTGCTTGCTTGTCATCACTCCCTTCTTCGGCAGCAGGAAGTGTACTGGTGGCAGAGGTCCAGGTTTCAGTGGATTTGTGATGGGGATCGTAACACTAGATTCTTTCATCAGGCTACTCTAAAGCGGCATGCAGCTAATAGGATTCGGAGGTTAGTTGATGATGAAGGGCACATTCAGGAGGACATCCACTCTATCAAGGACCTGATTCTCCACTTTTTTCAGTCCAGATGGGCTGAGTCTACTAGTGATGGGGGCCCGGTTGTTCAGGTTCCGGCTTCTAGGAAGGTTTCTTCCTTGGATAATAGTATGATTGTCAGGTCAATTTCTACGGAGGAGATTAGGTTGGCCCTTTGGGAGATTGGTCCGGACAAGGCCCCTGGCCCTGATGGTTTTTCGCCCTTCTTTTATCGTCACTACTGGGATATTGTCGGGCAGGAGGTGGTTCAGGCCATTCAGGATGTTTTCCAAGCTCGTCACATTCCTTCAGAGTGGAATCAGACCTTTATTACTTTGATGCCCAAGCGTATTGATGCTTCCCTCCAGCAGCACTTTCGGTCTATCAGTCTTTGCACTACCCTCTATAAGGTTTGTGCTCGTCTTTTAGCCCGCCGCCTCTGTCTGGTGATCCCTCGTCTCATATCTGTTGAACAGGGGGCTTTTATTAGAGGGCATTCCATTTCTGACAATGTTCTTATAGCTCAGGAGTTTATGCATGATCTTCAGGGAGCTCCGGCCAGTCGTTGTCTTATGGTTGTGAAGCTTGATATGGAGCGTGTTTATGATAGACTGAGTTGGGTCTTCTTACAGCGCTCTCTTCTGGAGTTTGGGTTTGATGGGCTATTTATTGAGTGGATTATGGCTTGCATTCAAAGGCCTTCCTTTTCGCTGATCGTCAATGGGAGCCCGACTGAGTTCTTTCGCCTTTTGTGGGACTTCGGCAGGGATGTCCTTTATCTCCTTTGCTATTTATCCTAGCAGCGGATGACCTTTCTCGTGCTTTATGTCAGGCATAGTTAGATAGGCGGATTGTCTCATTTATGGCCGGGTCTGGGGGCACTACAAGAAAATAATGAAATTGCGACTACATTGCGACGCTCCGTGTCAAAAAAACATTGCGACGCAAATAGCGACGCATTAGCGACTGAATAAACCATAAAATTTAAAAAAAATAATTTTTAAATTTAGTGACGCAAAAATGCATCGCAATATTTATAAAATATTTTTTTAAATATTATTAAAGGAATAAAATATTGCGACGCAGATAAGTGTGTCGCAATGTTTTTAAAAAAATTAATTATGTTAAATAGCGACGCATTAGCGATGCAATAAACATAAAATAAGAAAAAATATATTTAATATAGCGATACAAAAATTACATCACAAATATTAATTAAAAAATAGATTTTTATAAAAATTATGAAATAAAAATATTGCGACGCCACTCAGTGCGTCGCAATATATTGAAAACATAATAATTTTATAGCGACGCATTAGCACCGCAATAGACCAAAAAATTATAAAATTAATTTTAATTTAGCGACGCACTAATTGCATCGCAATTATTTTAAATAAAATTAATTTGTATAAATATTAATATGAAAAAAAATATTGCGACGCAAAACAGTGCGTCGCAATTTTTTTAAAAAACTTAATTTTTTTAAATAGCGACGCATTAGCGACGTAATAAACCAAAAATATGAAAATTATTTTTAAAGTTAGCGACACAATAATTGCGTCGCAATTAATTTAAATAAAATTTATTTTAAGAAAATAGTATTATGAAATAAAAATATTGCGAGCAATCCAGTGCATCGCAATGTTTTGTTAAAATAAATATGTTAATTAGCGACGTAATAGCGATGCAATAAAACAGTAAAGTAATAAAAAAAAATTTTATTTAACGACGCAAATTAATGTGTCGCAATATTTTAAAAGAAATCATAATGCCCAAATTAGCGAGGCATTAGCGATGCAATAAATTAAAAATATAATTAAAATTAATAATGTTCGAGATCGGTCGTCGTCAACCATGATCGATCATGGCTTCGATCGATCGCAACCGTCGGATTGTTGCCGATCGGATCGATCGCGACGGTCCGAGATCGCTCGTTGCCGACCGGGATCGATCATGGCCTGGATCAATGGCAACCGTCGGATCATCGCCGATCGAGATCGATCATGGCTTCGATCGATCGCAACCATCGGATCGTCACCGATCCGATCAATCACGACAGTCTGAGATCGGTAGTCGTCTATCGGGATCGATCATGCTCGATCGATCGCAAGTACCGTCGGATCGTCGCCGATCCGATCGATCGCGACGGTCCGAGATAGGTCGACGCCGACCAGGATCGATCATGGCTTCGATCGATCGCAAGTACCGTACGTCGGATCGTCGCCGACCTGGATCGATCATGGCTTCGATCGATCGCAACCGTCGGATCATCGCCGATCCGATCGATCGCCACGGTCCGAGAGAGGTCGTCGCCGACCGGGATCGATCATGGCTTGGATCGATCGCAACCGTCGGATCGTCACCGACCGGGATCGATCATGGCTTGGATCGATCGTAACCGTCGGATCATCGCCGACCGGGATCGATCATGGCTTGGATCGATCGCAACCGTCAGATCGTCGCCGATCCGATCGATCGCGACGGTCCGAGATAGGTCATCGCCGACCGGGATCGATCATGGCTTGGGTCGATCGCAACCGTCGGATCATCGCCGACCAGGATCGATCATGGCTTCGATTGATCGCAACCGTCGGATCGTCGCCGATCCGATCGATCGCCACGGTCCGAGATAGGTCGATGCCGACCGGATCGATCATGGCTTGGGTCGATCGCAACCGTCGGATTATTGCCGACCGGGATCGATCATGGCTTAGGTCGATCGCAACCGTCGGATCATCGCCGACCGGGATCGATCATGCTTGGATCGATCACAACCGTCGGATCATCGCCGATCGGGATCGATCATGGATTCGATCGATCGCAGTACTGTCGGATCATCGCCGACCTGGATCGATCATGGCTTCGATCGATCGCAACCGTCGGATCGTCGCCGATCCGATCGATCGCGACGGTCCGAGATAGGTCGACGCCGACCGGGATCGATCATGGCTTGGGTCGATCGCATCCGTCAGAACATCGCCGACCGGATCGATCATGGCTTGGATCGATCGCAACCGTCGGATCGTCGCAATTATTGCGACGCATTTTAGAAGAAAAAATAAACAAATATTGCGACGCAATGTATGCATCGCAATTATTTTTAGTAATAAAATTTTATCAGTATAATAAATAAAAAATATAATATTGCGACGCATAGTTCGTCGCAATATTTTTTAAATAAATATGTAATTAAAAAGTTTAAAAAAAATATTCGACGCAATTTTGTGTCGCAATTAATTTCATAAATTATAAAATATCATTTATATATATTAAAAATTATTGCGACGCCGTAAGCGACGCATCTTAGAAAAAAAATAAAACAAATATTGCGATGCAATGATGCGTCACAATATTTTGATAAATATGATTTTTATCAGTATTAATAAATAAAAAATATAATATTACGACGCAATTTTCTGTCGCAATATTTTAAAATAATATATATAATTAAAAAGTTTTAAAAAAATATTGCGACGCAATTTTACGTCGCAATTATTATCATAAATTATAAATATTATCATTTTATAATATTAAAAAATTATTGCGACGCCGTAGCGACGCTCTTAGAAAAAAATTAAAATTTGCGATGCAATGTATGCGTCGCAATTATTTTTAGTAAATATAATTTTATCAGTATTAATAAATAAAAGAAATATAATTTACGACGCAAAATTTGAGTCGCAATGTTTTTTAAATATATATATGTAATTAAAAATATTAAAAAATTATTGCGACGTAAAATTGCATCGCAATTATTATAATTATAAATATTATCATTTATAAATATTAAAAAATTATTGCAATGCCGTAGCGACGTATTTTAGAAAAATAAATAATAAATATTGCGACGCAATGTATGCATCGTAATTATTTTAGTATATGAATTTTATCAGTATTAATAAATAAAAGAAATATAATATTATGATGCATAAGTTGCATCGCAATGTTTTTAAATAAATAATATGTAATCAAAAAGTTTAAAAAAAATATTGCGACGCAATGTTGGCGTCGCAATTATTATCATTAATTAGAAATATTATCATTTATAAATATAAAAAATATTGCGACGCCGTAGCGACGCATTTTAGAAAAAAAAATAAATAAATATTGCACGCAAGTATGCGTCGTAATTATTTTTAGTAATATGATTTTTTCAGTATTAATAAATAAAAGAAATATAATATTGCGACGCATAATTTACGTCGCAATATTTTTAAATAAATATCTAATTAAAAATTAAAAAAATTGTGACATAAATTATGCGTCGCAATTATTATCATAAATTAGAAATATTATTATTTATAAATATAAAAATTATGCGACGCACTGTATGCATCACAATTATTGTCATAAATTTTTATTTTTATCAATTAAAAATATTAAAAAAATATTGCGATGCCTTAGCGACGCAATTCCTAAAAATAAAAATTTTTCCGCCGGACATTGGCGCCAAGTTAGCGACGCAATTATTTGCATCGCTATTTTTTTCATAAAATTATAATAAAGCAAATTAACGATGGATTAGCGACGCATTGATGCGTCGCTAATACAGAATAAAATTAAAAAAAATATTGCGACCAATTAGCGATTCAATTAATTGCATCGCGAATTACTCATATATACACTCGGCCGGGCTTCTCTTCTTCCCCGTCTTGACCTAACCGCCGCCCTCCCCAAAAAAAAGCCGGCTCCCAACGTTCGCTCTCGGCTCCCCCCCTCTGGTGCTCCGGCTCCCTGGCGTTCTCCTCCAACTCCGGCATCTTCTCTCGACCGAGGTAGCCCCCCCACCCTCTTACAAAAAAAATTTTTTCTAATAATTTTCCTCCGGCCATGGCCAAGACCATGGCCGTCTTCTCCGCCACGGCGCTGCGTGGCCGGCAATGGCCTGGCCACGGTGGCCAAGCCACTATAAAAAAAAAAAAATTCGTAACAGGGGAGTGGGGGGGGAACCCCCCCATTTTGTCTTCTCCGGCCATGGCCGCTGCCGGGCCGGCAGTGGCCTGGCCACGGTGGCCAGGCCACTGTAAAAAAAAATGTAACGGAGGGGGTGGGGGGGGGAACCCCCCCATTTTGTCTTCTCTATCAAAAAAAAAAAAGGTAACGGGGAAACCCGCCCCCCCCATTTTGTCTTCTCCGCCACGGCCGCTTCCGTGGCCGTCTTCCTCCGGCCACGGCCGCTGCGGGCCGGCAGTGGCCTGGCCACGGGGCCAGGCCACGTAAAAAAAAAAAATTGGTAAGGGGGGGGACCCCCCCCATTTTGGGTCTTCTCGACCACGGCCGAGGCCGCGGCCCGGACAAGGCGGCCACGGCCGCTTCCATGGCCGCAGTGGCCTGCCACGGTGGCTAGGCCACTGTCAAAAAAAAAAATGGTAACGAGGGCCCCCCCATTTTGTCAAAAAAAAAAGTTAGGAGGGGGGGCCACGGTGACTAGACAAAAAAAAATAAAAATAAAAAGTAACAGCTAGGGGGCTTTTCCCCACCCCCGGTCCCTTCAATTAAAAAAATAACACTCATTAAAAAAAATTAATAAAAAAAAATTAGATTCTATCATATTTTAATTTTAAAAATATTTTCAAATAATTTGATGATAAATATAAAAAAAAATTATAAGATTAGTTATAAATTAATTAATTTATGTCATTAGTCGGAGCTCTTTGGATAGACTGATGTTATGTCTTGATTATGCAATAATATTTATAATGCTAGATAGAAAGTCTTGTTGTATTATTTTTAATTTGCATAATGTTTATGCATAATTAATCTAAGCAGAATGTTTATGCAATAATATTTGTGCATTTGTAGTTATTTACAATTGTTATATCTTGATTATTTTACATTCTGCTGCAAACTGAATGATGCATTAAATTATGTAATGCTAGATAGAAAGTCTTGTTGTAATATATTTAATTTCCAGCAACAAATTAGTAGTTTAATGATTTATATTGTCTTCATAAACATTTGTATTCGACACAATAATCTTAAGAAGTCAAGTCACTATATATATAGAACACTATTCCTATATCTGTATAATTGACAAGAAGTTAAGAATAACAAGCATAAGTTCGATTGTCTTCGACTTCCATACTATTAATCACAAAGCACTATAACCTTTAGACCCGTTTGAGAATTTGTAAGCCTTAGTCTTGCAAATTCTCAAATTAATCCTGGTGGACAGTTTGGGAATATTTCTTGCGATATTTAGTCTGCTATTAATCATCGTTGGGTGAGATTTTCGGTTTGTATTTGCTCATACGTTCTCCTAGTATGGCTTATATACCACACATTTAGGAGAACATATGGGGAAATGCTGCCGAAATTTCAATGTAACCAATCGATGATAATTAATAGTAGAAACATATCACAAAAATATTCTTGAATGGGATAGGGCCTACCTTATAGACATAGAGTGAAGGTAGAATTAATTTAGACACTTGAATGCTTGTGAAGTCTCATGATTAAACGGACCGCCTTGCGCCCGACCCGAACTCAAGCCCTACCATTAGCCATGAACCTGTGCCTCGGTCCTTGCTAGCACGCCAAGGATCGTAGCCGTGGCCTCGGCCTTGCATGGTAGGGACCTTAGTTGCCTAAAGAAAAGTGGTTTAGTTTATAAATGATTTAAATGGTTGTTATTAACATTAGTTGTGACTAAGAAATAATTTAGTTATATATTTAGTAATACTAATATAGTTTTATTTTGTGGTTTCCTTTAATGGTTTACCAGACTTTTATAAGTCGATCAAAAATGAGCGGGGCTCGCTCGTGATGTATGCAAGGATAAAAGATGGTTTGCTTAATCCAGATTTTATGAATGGATTGGAAGAAGTTTATCGTATTGCATGTAAGCCAACCTGACTGGATGGATGGCCCTAGGATTAGGTGCCCATGCAAACTTCCACAGGTGTCAGAATAAAGCCACAGAGATATGGAAACTGTTAAGGTGGCATTGTGTAAGAAGGGTTTGTTCCTGATTACTATGTTTGGTACTGTCATGTGAACCAGAGGATATTTCCAACAGCTGTTATAGGCCAACAGGAGTCAATTCCCGTAGATGAACCATTTGTGAATTTAAACACATGAACAATGGTGATGAATGCATCGGGTAATGAATTCAATCAGAATATATTTATAGAAGAACCAAATCCAGATGCACAGCAATTTTATGATATGTTGCGTGCTGCAAATCAAGAATTATCCTGGTTGTGAGGGTCATTCCCAGTTGTCTACAGCTGCTCGAATGTTGAATATTAAGGCAGAACATCGATTATCAGAAAGGCATTCAATTCTGTAGCTCGGTTAATCAAAGAAATTTTGCCAAATGACAATGTTTGTGGCAGACAGTTTTTACGCAACAAAGAAGTTGTTGCATGGGCTTGGGCTCCCAGTAAATAAGATCGATTGTTTTTGAACAATTGTATGATATTTTTGGGGTGAAGACTCAGAGCTGAGATGGTGTAAGATTTGTGGGCAATCGAGGTACAAAACAGCGAAGGAGGAGCCAGTACAAGTAGGAGGAAAAGTGTGCCTTACAAGAGATGCATTACTTTCCTCTTACCCCACGCCTGCAGAGATTATATAGATCTGAGGCAAACAGCTGCTGATATGAGATGGCATGCCGAACATGAATCTAAAGAGGATGAATGTGGCATCCATCAGATTCAAAGGCTTGGAAGCATTTCAATG
>UESW01001507.1:258227-269863 GCA_900491605.1 Calamus simplicifolius
TTGACATTTCAAATATTATTTCATTGCAAGAAAATTGGTTAATTTTTTGTCTCAACTTTACATATAGGTATCTTAAGAAGTTAAAAAATAATGTGCGTAATAAGGCAAGGGTTGAAGGTTCTATATGCAATGCACACTTGGTCGAAGAAGTTTCAGCTTTTGCCTCGCATTACTTTGAGGGTCACGTCCACACGAGGAGCCGAAATCTTGGTCGTAACGATGACGTATGTGTGGACGAAGGAGAACCTAATGACGGTAGAATATCAATTTTTAAAGGTATCGGCCGTTCATTTGGGGGCAGAAGTCAAGAAATCTTAGCGATATGGAGTATAATGCAGCACATTATTACATCCTAATGAACTGTAGAGAAGTCGATCCATATATTGAGTAAGTGTATACTTCAATGCTTAATTGGAAATTCTAATTTAAATTACAATATACCATAATATTTAATTGCTAACATCAGTTTTCATCCTTTTCATCCCATAAGGATGTTTTGTGATAGACAACGACAGATGAATCCCGACATCAGTCAAGTTGCAATTGGGCAGAAGTTAGAAACGGAGTTTGCTTACTGGTTTTATGAATTTGTGAGTAGTATCACTCAATCAATTTCAATAATGGCTTTTATTTTTGAATTGGTGTGAATAGCTTATTAATTTATAGGTAAACGGTCCATGGTCCACAACCGATAATATTTTCATTAAATGTCTATCGCAATGGCCATTGAAGACCGTAACAACCTCTACTGGCTATTTTGTTAATGGGTACAAATTTCAGATTGAACGATTAGCAGCTTCAAGAGGCACGCAGAACTGGGGCGTGTGTGTTAAAGGAGAAAGTGTTGGAGCAAATATGCAGGATTATTATGGAAAGTTAGTAGAGGTGGTTGAAGTTGAATATCCCGGTTGGCCTATGAAACGAACCGTATTGTTTCGTTGTGATTGGTTCGATCCGATAGTTCCTGTGGGCAAAAGGGTTCATAACGACTACAATTTGGTTGAAGTGAACCATCGACGAAGATTGCAGAAATATGACCCATTCATCCTTGCATCCCAAGCTCAGCAAGTGTTTTACTGCGGATATCCAAGTTTGCGCAACGACAAGCGAGATTGGGGGCGTTTCTAAAATCGTCCCACGTTCAACAATCGTATTAGAGGAGAGTTCATCAAGTCAATCAGCCGAGTGCCCTGCATTTCAAGAGGATGAGATGGAAATGCATGCAATTGAGGACGACACAAGGGCTCCTGAAACATCACTTAGAGATCCAAATGGTGATGTCCAAGAAATTGCGGATGCAAATGTTCGGTTTCCTTCCGATGATAATGAAACTGAATCGCAGTCCGATACGGCATCGGATGTTGAACCAACATTTCACGAAACAAATGACACCGATTAAACATAGAGGTTTTTTAAAATTCAACTTTTTTTATAAGTGTTAAATTTTTACATAGTCAATCATTAATCGTAATTTAATTGCATGAATCTTTAGTATTTTCAGTATGACGGGCAGAGGTAGATCTACCGACGACATACGGAGTGAGCAGGGACGTAGCCCTGCTGCATCAGATCACATGAGCTTTGGAGATGGAGAGTTCGGATCTCCACACATCGCACAGCCTTCGATCTCTCCAGCAGTATTACCATCCAGCCGATCGGCACATACCTCCGAGAGTTCTTCCACCATCGGCCGCACCGTACTTCGACTTGATGCTCATGGGCTGTAAGTATATACTAATTAAAAATATATGTTTATGTTTTTAAGTCAATTACTTATAAACATGCATTTTTTTAACAGATTTATTGAGCAGCATCATGTATCCAGCCACATCAGCTCCGTATTTCAGAGGCGTGCAGATCCCAGTGGCTACGATTGGCGCCACGTATCTCCAGCCACGAGGGAGTTTTATTTTTCTGAGTTTCAGGTAAACTTATTAAATACAATTTATCACTGATATAAAATTTCTTAATCTTAATAAATTCTGAAACTAACTATTTATTTTAATGCAAAAAGTTTACGTGGGACCTGCCAGCCATGATGCCATTAGGGCAGCATGGGAGGCTCTTACGGGACGCCGATACTCCGACATGCTTCATCGTTGGAGGTCATCGGGTCAGCGTCCTGCGCATGTGCCAGAGGGTATTTGGCACGAGTGGCAGCAGGCCTGGCAGTCCGATGGCTGGCGCAGGAGGTCCGCATCAGCCAGCACGAACCGCCGATCCGAGAGGGCGGTCCTGGCACGGGTCTCTCCCGCCATACTTCGGGCTCCATTTCGATTCAGGAGCACAGACGGCGTATGGTAAGAAAACATAAATATTTTAATTACTAATTTAGTTATTTACAAATATTTGTATTAATATCAATTTTTTTATTGTTATAGTCTGAGCAGGAGGGCGGAGATCCTGGTGAGTTTCGTCT
Organism: Calamus simplicifolius; assembly: GCA_900491605.1. Classification (NCBI taxonomy): domain Eukaryota; kingdom Viridiplantae; phylum Streptophyta; class Magnoliopsida; order Arecales; family Arecaceae; genus Calamus; species Calamus simplicifolius. The sequence goes on from UESW01001507.1 coordinate 260,647, forward strand.
ATTCAGGGCGACACACACCAGGAGGGACGGTTCCTGGGTCGACACGCGATCACGGGAGGTTGCGGTAAGAAATTAGATTTATGTAGTATCTGTTTAATTTCTAAAATTTTATTTAAGAAATTTATTAACTCATTTATTGTTGATTTTATAATTCAAAGACACGAGTCGAGGAGCTTCGCTCCCAGGCATCGCAGGTCGACTCTACTGATGGGGAGACGCCCGTCGAACTCTCAGCAGAGGAGAGTCGCGTGTGTTTTTGGAGGCTGTTGGTGCCCAGCCGCGAGACCGCAGGGTCTATGGTCTGGGCACTAGAGCTTCTACATATTTTCCCATCAGGCCTCCAGCTCGCGAGTTTCTGGTGATATTCCTCCCGAGCGTTTAGACGACCTTCGGAGATCTATTGCAGAGGAGGTTCGGCAGAAGGTCGAGCAGGATTTCGAGGATCGTATGCGAGGCCGGGATCAGGAGATTGCAGACATGCGAGATGTGATGCATCATTTGCGGGATATGGTTAGCCGCTTGTCGCATAGTCTCCAGCCTCCATAGCCTCCACGTGATCGCTCAGATTCTTGATGTATTTTTTTTTTTTTTTATGTTGTACATGAAAACTTTAAAATTTTAATATATGAATTATTTTTGAAAATTGATTATTGTTTGGATCAATATGAGTGAGAATGTTTCTATCAATATTTAAATTTAACGAAATTGTATTAACCATTTTAATTTTTAATATTTTATTTTTTTAAAAAATTTAATTTGCGACGCATTAGCGACTGAAATTGCATCGCTAATATTTTCAAAATATTATTATTAAATATTGCGACGCAATGACCTGGCATCGCAATAATTTAAAAAAAAATTAATAGCGACGCATTAGCAACTCAAATTGCATCGTTATTAAATCTAAAATATTTTTAATAAATATTGCGATGCAATGACCTTGCATCGTAATATTTTAAAAAAAAATTTATTTGCGACGCTTAGCGACTCAAATGCGTCGCTATTATATCAAAAATATTATTAAATATTGCAACAACTAAATGCGTCACAATATTGCGATGTAATTGAGTACGTCGTAATATTTAATAATAATTTTAAATATTAAAAATTAATTTTTAATTTAGCGATGCATTTGGATGCATCGCAATATTGCGACACAATGTTGCATCACAGAGAGTCACAATATTGCGACGCAATTGCGATAAATGGATATTGCGACAGACATTTGAGCGACGCTGTCATTGCGTCGCTATTGCGTCGCAATAGCATGTTTAGCGACGCAATTGCGACGCATTTGGGCATCACAATATTTTATTTTTCTTGTAGTGAGTCATGCAAGCATACACTTAATTTCAAAATTAGTTAGAATGAATTTAGTTAAAGGTCTTCCAAATTTTAAAAACAATAGAATTTGTGATGCATGTCAATTTGGAAAATAAACTAGAAATTCTTTCAAATCTAAAAATATTGTTTCAACTTCTAGGCCACTCGAACTACTTCATATGGATCTTTTTGGACCCACTAGAATCACTAGTTTAGGAGGAAAGAAATATGGTCTTGTAATAGTAGATGATTACTCTAGATATACTTGGGTTTTATTTTTGGCCCACAAAGATAAATTTTCTCGATATTCTTGAAATTCTTCAAGAAAGTCACAAATGAGAAAAACAACACCATAGTGTCTCTTAGAAGTGACCTTGGCACAGAATTTAAAAATCATCAATTTAAAAATTTCTGTATTGAAAATGGTATTCATCATAATTTTTTTGCACCTAGAACACCACAACAAAACGGAGTCATAGAAAGAAAAAATAGAACATTAGAAGATATGGCCCGTACCATGCTATGTGAAAGTCAACTCCCAAAGTACTTCTAGGCGGAAGCTATAAACACAGCATGTTACATCCTTAATAGAGCTTTAATTAGGTCAATTCTTAAGAAAACTCCCTATGAACTATGGCATAATAGGAAACTTAACATTCTTTATTTTCATGCATTTAGTTGTCCATGTTTTATTCATAATAATGGTAATGATAATCTTGAAAAATTTGATACCAAATCTGATGAAGGTATATTTTTAGGTTATTCAACATCTAGTAAAGCAATAGAGTATTTAACAAGAAATATTTAATTGTAAAAGAATCAATTCATGTAGTATTTGATGAGTCTTTAGCATCAAGTTCTGAAAGATTGATAATGAGGAAGATACAATTTTTCTTGAAAGAGATATTGAAAAATTGAATATAGATGTATCTTCATACCATGAACAAGAAGCTAAAGAAGATGACTCACCTAAGGATGATGTTATTGATACTACTCGTAATGATGTAGATCTACCTAGAGATTGGAGATATGCTTATGGTCCTCCTAAAGATTTAATCATAGGTGATCCATCTCAAGGAGTAAGAACTAGATCATCAATGAGGAACATCAATAATCATCTTGCATTTGTGTCTCATATAGAACCCAAAACTATTGAAGAAGCTAAAAAAGATAATAATTGGATGTTAGCTATGCAAGAGGAATTAAATCAATTTACTAGGAATAATGTATGGTCCTTAGTTGATAGACCCAAAGGTCATTCTGTTATAGGATCTAAATGCTTATTTAGAAATAAATTAGATGAAAATGGCATAGTAATTAGAAATAAAGCTAGATTAGTTGCAAAAGGATATAATCAAGAAGAAGGAATTGATTTTAATGAAACTTTTGCACATGTAGCTAGATTAGAAGTAATTAGACTATTACTTACATTTGCATGTCATATGAACATTAATTTATTTCAAATGGATGTTAAAAGTGCATTTTTAAATGGTTTTATAAATGAGAAAGTTTTTGTAGAACAACCACCAAGTTTTGAAGATCATGAATTTTCAAACCATGTTTTTAAATTATACAAAGCACTTTATGATTTAAAACAAGCACCTAGAGCTTGGTATGATAGATTAAGCAAATTTCTAATTGAAAATAATTTTTCTAGAGAAAATGTTGATAAAACCCTATTTTTGAAAAGAAAAGATAAAGATTTATTGGTAGTACAAATTTATGTAGATAATATTGTATTCGGTGCTACTAACAATCTTTTGTTTTAAGAATTTGCTAAGTTAATGCAGGGTGAATTCGAAATGAGCATGATGGGAGAACTCAACTTCTTCCTAGGACTTCAAATCAAACAAGAAAGAGAGGGGATTTTTATCAACCAAACAAAGTACACAAAAGAAATTCTCAAGAAATTTGATATGAAACAAGTCAAACCTCTCGGAACACCAATGAGTCCTTCATGCAAGTTAGATAAAGATGAAGATGGTAAGCCTGTTAATCAAAAATGTTACAGAGGTATAATCGGTTCACTACTTTACTTAACAGCTAGTAGAACAGATATCATATTTGCAGTATGTTTATGTGCATGATATCAATCTGAACCTAAAGAATCTCACTTAATTGTAGTAAAAGAATACTTAGATATCTAAATGGAACTAAAAATGTAGGATTATGGTATTCTAGAGACTCAACATTGAATTTGATTGCATATTTGATTCTGATTATGCTGGTTGTAAATTGGATAGAAAGAGTACAAGTGGTGCATGCCAATTCTTAAGAAGTAACTTAATCTCCTGGTTTAGCAAAAAGAAAAATTCAGTTGCATTATCAATTGCTGAAGCTGAATATGTTACAGCTGAAAGTTGCTATGCTCAAATCCTTTGGATTAAGCGATAGCTTGAAGATTATGGTATAACACTTGATAAAACACCAATTAGATGTGATAACACTAGTGCAATCAATTTAACTAAGAATCCAATCCAACATTCAAGAACTAAACACATTGAAATTAGATATCATTTATTAGAGAACATGTAGGTAATAATGACATTTGTCTTGATTATGTTTGTACTGATGAACAATTAGCTGACATTTTCATAAAACCCCTAAGTGAAGAAAGATTTTGTTATCTTAGATGAGAATTAGGAGTTTGTAATCCATTGGAATAAATTTTAAATCTCCTAGGAATGATTATCTAGAATTCAATCATTTTTTCTAATTCTATTATAATTTTAAGAAAAATTTATCTAGATATTTGAACCCCTTGATTCATCACATTCCAAAGTTGATTTATCCAAAATTTGAAGACTTTCGGACAAGTTTCAGATCCTTTGAAACTCTTAATTTTTTTTCTGAAACTGTCTTGGAGCCGACTCCTCTGGTATCGGAGTCGACTCCAATTTTATCTGTGACTATGGAGCCGACACCTACTTTTCCCGAGTCGACTCCACTTTGAGCGCTGACTGTGTTAGCGACCTGGAGCCGACACCTCGCTTTGCAGGAGTCGACTCCAAGTGGTCCCAGGTTGACTTATCTAGGGCAAAGTCAACTCCTATCTCATTTCAATTGATTCCAATCCTTCTCAAACTCTTCCAAACTCTTCCCAAAGCCCAAGATTCCTCAAATTGATCATTCCCTAGCTACCACTGGCACCCAAACGCAGGGTATCGGTGTTTGGATCAGTGACAACGGGAAAGAGAACCGTGAGGCGTTCGGCGCGGCAGCCTTCACCGAGCTCTTCATCTTCTTCGTCTGCATCCACACCAATTGCGATTTCATGTCCTTCTTCACCTGACTTCTGAGATTTTGGAAAGTCTATTAGAAATTCCTGTGAATGGACCTATTGCCAACTCCCATAGTAATAGAGGTGAAGCATTATCGAGGATGCTTGGCAGAGAAGTTGCAGAATTTGAAGAAGTTAGAGCAAACCAGTTACCCCTAGAACTAAGATTGTTGCATAACATTTGTGGTCAGATTTTATTTCCAAAGACCGCAGATTTGAGTATGTCTCGGAGCGAGACATTGTTATCATGGATAGTGTTCTGACATGTCAGCCAATTAATTTAGCTGGCATGATGATTGGTATATGGCTGAGGCTGGCAACAAGAAGAGATTTACTTTGCCTTATGGCATGGTTTTGACATTAGCATTTCAAAGCCAAGGTGTAATTATTTCAGACAGTGAACCCATGAAGAATTTAAGGCATACTGACTATTATAGCTTAGCTACTGTGCATCGTATGGGTTTCATGAAAATCAATGAAAATGGGAGAGAAAAGGAAATCTGGAAGATAGAGCAGCTAAGATGGATACTGTGGTCCCTGGTAGATCAGAGGTAGAGCCTTCAGTGAGGCATACTTCCCCAGGCCCCAGCTGTCCTGTACCCTCAGTACTTGCTCCAGCTCCTACTTCTTTTGATCAGACTTTTACTGGATTTTCTGATGCTCAGTTAGCACAATTAAAAAAACTCCTTACTTATCATAAAGAAGAGATGAAGATTGAACTAGATAGTAGACTTTTGAGCTTAAGGGAGATGTATTACTCCTTGGAAGATAGAGTAAGCAGAATTGAATCATCCTTTGGAACTTCTTCAGAAGCCTTGAAGACTGATCTTATGCACATTTTTGAGAAGATCAAGGACATTGGAGGAGATTCTTATACTTATTCAAAGTGCAATGCTGAATTATAAAAGAAAATTACAGTTGCATCTGCTTTTATTGACAGAAGACTAAATGATTTTATCAAAATCCAAAGTGAAGGAATGGGAAAGATCATAGAAGAGCTCAAAAGACTTCTTAGATTTTGATGTTATTAGCTTTTGATGTTTGATTTACATTTTGATGTACTTACTCTTTGATGTTTAGTTTGTATTTTGACTTTATGAATGATGTAATGAAGTATTTTGACTTTATGAATGATGTAATGAAGTTTTGAGTATTCAATGAATATCATACTTGAATTTTGATAATTGACTTGGACTTTGTTTTGAACTTTGAATTTGATTCCTGTAATTGATGTCAATTTAAGTCTCAATGCACCTTCTAAACCTTTTTGTTGATTACAAAAAAGGGGAAGAAGAGATTTTTGTATATGCATAAAAATAATAAGAGAAGAGGTATTTATATATGCATAATCAATTAATGAAAGAATGGTACTTATATGCATGTTAAATGGAATCAATATTACATAGAATTAAGATATACATAAAAGTTTCAATGAACTTAACATATGCACACACATAGGGGGAGCTACCACATTAAGGGGGAGCTTAACCCTAAATGCAAATATTTTGACAATTATGCATATACTCAATATTTTTTCATCATCAAAAAGGGAGAGATTGTTGGGGAAATTATTGAGAAATTATTTATCCAACTAATTGATTTTGATGATTAACAAAAGCCATGAGTATATTCATTATGTTTCTAATAGATTTGATAAGTGTTTCAGGAATTAAGATTGGTTATTTATTCAAATGGCACTTAGAAATCAATTTTGAACCGAGTTTCAATGGAATTTATTTAAGTTCAGAACTTGGAGCCGACTCAAGAGTATATCAGAGTAGTTGTATATTTTCGGCATGGTTCGGAGTTGACACCTAGAGTTTTGGAGTCGACACTTAAGGTTTCGGAGTCGACACATGAATTTTGGGAGCCGACTCTAACCTGAGTTATAGAGACTATGTTTTTCGGACAATTCTCAGAGCCGACACATCAGAATTCGAGAGCCGACTCCAGTCAGCGGGGAGTTGACACTTTGCAAAGTCGGAGCTGACTCCACATCGAATTGATTTTTGCTATTTATGGAAACATAATCTGGAGCCGACACATGAAAAGTTAGAGCCGACTCCAACCTGTCAAGGAAGATTTTCAAAAGTGCCAGATCGGATTCTAACGGATATATTTTCTCACCTAACTCTCAATAGATCTATTTTCTTGCATGAAGAATCATCCAAGGTACTTTGTAACGGCTAGTTTCTCACCTAATCTCGGATTAAGACTCTATAAAAGGAAGGATTCGTCCGTTTGAAAAGAAGAACAAAAATAGAAGGAAAATAATAGAAAAATCAAGAGAAATCCCTAGTGAAAAAGAAAGAGAAAAATCTGAGTCCAAGCCTATCAATCCAAGAGATATTCAAGAGAAATCCCAAGCCCTAAAAGTTCAAATTCAGAGGATTTTCAAAAGGGAAAAGAAGAAGAGCAAAAGCCCTATTTCTTCAACGAGTTGTGTTCAAGATTCAAAGATTCAATCCTTGCTCATCCATTCAAAAGAGAAGAGAAAAAGAAGAAAAGAAGAAAAGCTCAAATCCACTTGGCTTCAATCAGGCTTTTCTAATCTTGTTTTATTTACATTGATTATTTGCTCATTTGAGGAGCTTTAAAATTGCTGTAAATTCATATTTGAATTGTTGTTTGCTAATTCAATCAGGAGGATTGAATTAGTTGAGATAGTTTACCTCGGGTCAAGCTAAGTTTAGCTTGGGTTGGGTTTTGTGCTGGTGAACCCATGAAAACCGATTGGGTTCATTGTGACCCTGTGTAAAACAACAAGTTAGAGTTGTGAGCTTGTAAAACAACTTAGCTGTAATCAGTGGATTATAGTATGGACCCAAGAGTTGCTTGGGAATGGACGTAGGTGTGGGATACACCGAACCACTATAAATATCTTGTGTTTGTAGTGATTGTCTCTATCTCTCTCTTATTGTGCTTTAATTTATTGCATCACTTCACTAGTATACTTAATCTTTGTGAAATAGGTTTTAAGTTCTTAAGTGTTAAATTTTTAAAGAACCCAATTCACCCCCTCTTGGGTTGCCATCTGGGCCAATAAGACTAAATTACCGTCATGGTGCCTATCACCCTGGATTTTGGAGCTGGAAGCAGGAAGACCCATGCCCTATTGTTCTTGCCCAAATTTTATATTTAAATATATCGGGTTCGACTCACCTTAGATTGGTGTGATCATCCGTATGTAAAAAAAATGGTATAACAAACACAAAGCATATATTATATTCATTAGATGACAATATATATCTATGATCAAGTTTTTTCTATATTTATTATCAAAAATATTTTTTAATAATTATTAATTATGTTTAGTTTCTTATAACTTTTGAAGCAGTTTTTAATTTGGATTCAGTTGTTATGCTTTTTTTATTTTATTAAAAAATTAATTTTAATTCTGTCCATTCAAGCCTTCTTTAAATCTCTTTTGATTTTTATCTAATACCTCATACTCTTGAACTTCTTATAAATTACGGCACTGTTAATAATATAAAAAGCCTTTCAACTTCGTAACTCATATTATAATTTGAATTTATTTTGTTAAAATATCGAATTTTGCTTATGCTTTCAAAACATCTTCTCCAACAAAAGAAAAAGAAAAAAGGTTTATTTTTATTCTTTAAACTTTTCTAAATTTTATTTTAATTCTTAACCTTTCAATTATTACGATTTAGTCTTATATTTTTAAAAAGTTACATTTTAATCCACTATATTTTCAAAAAGTTATACTTTTAATTATTTATTATATAGATCAATTAAAATTGATAAATAACTTATATTGGCATGCCCATATTAAGATTATATATTGACTATTCTACCAATTTTAAAATATAAGGGACTAAACTATAAGTAATAAAAGCTTTAGGATAAAATTAAATTTTAAGTAGAAGTTTGAGGATCAAAAGTATATTTAAACTGAAACAAGATTAAAATATATTTTGATCCTTAAATTTTTATTTAAAATTTATTTTAATTTTTAAACTTTTAATTATTATAATTTAACTTTATATTTTTAGAATATTGTATTATTAATATTTTATTATATAAGTATGCTAAAATTAATAGCATGATTATGTCTCACTTATGAATTAGTGGGTAGAATGATAGGTCAATTATTTTATATATTTTATTCGATCAAATGTGATATAGGTCAAGAATGTAATATTTTTATATCATCAGAGTCTAAGTGTAACCACCGAGATTAATATATATATTTCTGCGCAGAAGTTTTGGGGATGAAAAATATATTTTGACAAAGAAAATTTCAAAACAAACGAAAGGACGCGCTTCCATGACAGACGGGTCAAAGCCGTTGATTTATTTCCGCAGTTGCCGCCACGACCATTTCCAAAATGCAGTGAAGTCAAATTGACGGACCATTTAATGTTTTAAGAGACCGGAGGTTGCCGGTGGGTAAATCTGAGGTAGACAGAACTCATGCGAATTTGGACGCAAGCGCCCTGCCGCTGCGAGGCTGGTGGGATCCAATATCCATGGAGTTGTTGCCCATCTTATCCAACTTGGCTTAGGTTATTGATGACTGATGATGTTCAACTTAATTTAATTTATCTAATTTTTTAAATATATAAAATTAATTATAAAAAATTTATTTAA
>UESW01001507.1:281720-300904 GCA_900491605.1 Calamus simplicifolius
AAATTAACATTTTTCTCCTTTTTATCCTTTGAAACCTTAAACTTGTTGTTGAGCAGGTAGAATATTATGTAGAAGTGTTTTACTCTTCAAACAAAATAGAACTCCTTTGCTCACAATTACAAATTAATAATTGTGGTATTACAACCCCCCCCCCCCCCCCCCCCCCCCCCCCCCTTCCCTTGGATTGGCCAGTGATTATCATTTGATCAAATGAAGTGCTGTTATTATCATTTTATTTAGTCTGCTTTGCTTATATTTATTTTACATTTAAGAAATAACTTCATATTTCTTGGTTTGAATTGTTGCTTCCAAAAAAAAAAAATGAAAGGGCACATGCATGCAAAAATGCATATGTTTATTAAAATTAAAATTGAGTAAAACTATGTAGGAATGCAAATATTGCAGGCAACATTTTTTCGCAACAGTGTGGCTTGTGATATCTACTAGTCAACATTCTGTCAAAAATATATCTACTAGTCAACATATTTTGTGCTGCTGCATATCAGTCAGCTTTGTAAATATAGTATTATTGATGTAACAGATTATATCATTTTCAAACAGAATTTTACTTAAATTGCAAGCTTAGTATAGTTTGGGAGGAGGAATTGAAATTACGGCTCTAGTTTGGCTGGTGTGGAGTGCTAGAGAGCTCGTGCAAGTATGTGTTGAGTCCTATATCAATTATGCATTGGATAGTTTTAGAGTACATATGTTGGGTAAAGGAATGCCAAAAATACTATCCAACTAGCATTTTTTGGTTAAGGTCTTGAGTTGTTATAAATGATATCAGGGCAGACTTGGCCCATGGAACATGTGGAATAGGGGGTTTCAGGAAAGCCTATGTGGGGTGCCTGTGAGGTGTGGGGTTCTCATTTAGCTTCTGTGCAGACCCTTTTTGAGTTAACCATGGGCCACTTGTGGTATTTATGATTAGATTTGATTAGACTTAAACAAAGAAAACATGCGAGAGCACATGCAAGCATTGTTTAATCCCACATCATGTATGCTTGGGCAGATGTTGGTACATATATGGGACCAAGAAAACCAAACAATGCCTTTTGCCAAATTTTTCTGTAATCCTAGATTGTTACATATTCTATCTATATTAGCTTAAAACAATGTCTTTCACATGACTTAGATAACTTTTGTTGGGCTAGCCCATGCAACAACATGCTAATTACGGGATTTTGGCTTCTTATGATGTTTTCCTGATTGTTCCATAAATTATGACTACTGGTTTGTTTATCTTAAGGTAGGTTGTTCTGTTATTTAGATTAAATGAGGGGCATTATATCTTGTTATTTAAACTATCTATTTTTTACTGCTTGATGCATAGGCTAAGGGTTCTCCAAATTACATGATTTGTGGTTTGTAAGCAAGTTAAAGACAGTTGATCATATTCAACAAGTCAGATCGCTGGTGTCAGACCCATCATATTTTGATTTCACCACAAGATCCAGTTTACTGGGCTTAATATATGTACACATATATGCATGTGCATGTGTGTCTTGATTTCACCGACCAGATCTGACTTAAATAAGGTTGACTGAGCCTAACATATGTGATACATGTGTTTGCACATGCCTATGCACTCCACAGGCTCTTGAAGTTGATTCCTTAAAAATTGTTTTTCTCTTTACACTTCCTTCACTCTTGTTTTCTTCCTCCCCTATTTGTTTTCTTTTTCATTTGACCACCCAAGTTATTTAAACATGTGCTTGTACTTGTACGATACGAGACAGGTTGATATCATATCATCGAATGCAATCGTGGCTACATGTTGGAGAAGACTCGTCAAACTTTTCCAATTTGTTAATTTAATGGCTTTTGAAGTTGCATTCTCATACGTGGAAGGTCTTGTAATGCATTTATTTTTTCACTCCAATTTGTTAATTTAATGACTTTTGTACTTGTGACATTTTCCTTTTGTCTAGTGCAGCTCTCTTTTTTTTTGCCTTTTGAATTTTTGTCTCCTAATGAAGAAGGTCTTAAAAAGGCGAAAAGTCCATCTGCCCATCGTTATAACAATGATAAAAAAATCTTAACAAGGAAGATATCTGAGATCTGTCTTCATCTTGGAGACATTGTGAGGACAGTACTCAATGATTTCACACCTCTGTCAGGCAAAAAAGGGAAAGCTGCACCTGCATGGCAAAACGTACCTCGACTGTGTAGACCACAACTACATTAATAGCCGTGCTCGTCCCACTAACATTATACAGGGCCCGTGCTGAAATGATGTTGGTTTGGCTTCCATCCTGCTTAGGTGGTTTATGTATGCATTCACTTTATAGCCCTCTTAAACCAGTTTAGTTCCAAAGCATAGAGATTATAATTGATAGACGTGTGGTAAGCTGCCAATAATGCCGACCCTCCTAAAGTGCTTATTTGTGAAAAGTTAAAACACCTATATGGCTTCTAAACTTGTTATGCCGGCCATGATCATGCAACTACTTTCTAATCAGACAGAGAGATCACCTGGTTTGTGTGTCAATTATCGGTCATTCCTCAAGAACAGACTAGCTGTTCCTTTTTTAGAAGGGGTTCACTTGTTTGAGATGCTGAAAGCACCTTTTGATCAAGGCATTTAATTTTGTTGGCTCTAATGGAGTTAAATCTAATTGCACTTGAATAAGATATCGCTGGAGTTCCACACTTAAATCTAATGGAGTTTGTTTGTTGTTCTTTATTTGTTTCAAACAAATATCTTAAAAACAAGTGTCATGCAGCCAGAGTGGTGATCATGCAGATCCAGTTCTTATCGAGCAGCAGCTTCGGTGCAAAGAGTGCGTTGCACCCTTTTTTTTTTCCTCCATAAAATATTCCCATGGAAATTATTGTAGGTGAAGAATCCTGTGGCTTGGACCTGTAACATGATATATTCTAGAGTTTTTTAGTTTAGAGTTCTTCGTATGGATTTCTGAGGATCTTAACATTACAATCAAGTTGTTTTAGGATTTGCTTTGGTGGAGTTATGCATGAAGAGAGCCAGTTCCTGCATATCTTATGATGGTTATTAACAAAACTGAAGGCCTCTTAGATGCCTAATGATCTAATAATTGGTGTTCAATATTTATTATGTTTTTATGGAATTTGGTCATTAACCTTCCGACAATATTAATTAAATAGTATGATTTTTGGTTGAACTTAACAGAGTTATTTGATGTGTTTCAAACGTGGAAAGTTTGTATGACATTTTATTGGTCCCTTTGAATGTACTACAATGAATGAATTGTTGTACTATCATTTATTGTGCAGGTGTAGTTTCATGAATTTTGCGCGGAATGTGAGATGCCTTGAATGTAACGAGTCGCGACCAAAGAGGGTTTTAACTGGTGGAGAGTGGGAGTGCCCTCAGTAAGCCTGTCTTGACGATCTTTTACGTTTTGCCATGGAATTTTTTAAATTTTAGATATATGCTTTTGATTCTTTGTGACTGTGATTTGTTATTTTTATTATTTTTTGAACTTGCTCCAGATGTGATTTCTTCAATTATGGAAGGAATATGTCATGCTTAAGGTGTGACTGCAAGCGTCCTGGAGGAACTTCAGTAAATACTGCTGCACCAGGGCCTGGTTTGGGGTATGGTAGAAACTCAAATGTTGAACAGATCCTCAACAGAAGCAGCACTGATAAATCTGAAATTGAGCGCAAGCTGGCTGCCAATGATGAGAAGGCTGAGAGATGGTTCGGCAAAGTGTCCCAGCTAGATGATTCTTCAGACCTGAGCAGTGCAATAGCTGATGAAGATTTTCCAGAGATCATGCCCATGCGAAAAGGGGTTAATAGATTTGTTGTTAGCACACGCAAGACACCTCTGGAAAGGAGATTGGCAAATGCTCAACATAGAAATAATTTGGGCAATGCTGGCTCTTTGGAGGGGAATGAATCTCAGCCTGGAGATTTGAGTGGGATAGGATCTGACAAGGCTTCTGAGTCATCAATCAGCAAGAGTTTAGACAGGATACTTGGTCGTTCAACACCGTCACCAGGAACAAATCATCATTCAGATGCTGGAGAGATTAATACTGGAGCTGGAAGTAAATTTAATTCTTCAGAGTTAAGGCAGAGTAAGGCAAACCAACGGAGAGATCCTAACTATGTTCCTTTTGTGCCTTTACCTGCAGATATGTTTCGTAAATCTCAGAATTCAAACAATGATGTCCAACAATTCCCAGATAAGGAAGGTTCAACTTCCATGAAGACTGGTTGGCTCAATGAATCTGTGACTAAGAGCTCTGGAAGCCCAGCTGATAGTAAGGATGACAGTGAATCACCTGATGCATCTGAAAGGTGGTCCAAGAGAGTTGCAGAGCTCGCCAATGTCACTGATTTGTCAGGTGGAGTATCTGATGACGATTTTCCTGAGATCATGCCAATGCGCAAGGGTGAGAACCGATTCGTGATCAGCAAAAAGAAAGACCGTTCTTTGACGTCACCACAGTACAAGAGACGCATAGCTCTGGAACAGGCCAATAATTCCAATTTTGTTCCCTTTGTACCTTTCCCCCCAGATTACTTTGCAAAGAAAGACAAGCAACCAGAAGCTTCTCTAACTGTGGAATCTACATCAGAAGATGCGGCTTCACCTGAAAAAGTTCAGGTTGTCCCTGAGAAGCCAGAAGAAGCTAAGACCGGGGCTTCAAACTCTGGATCTGCTGGCAATACATCACAGTGGCCTGACAGACAATCTAATGCAAGCCATGGCACAGACTTACATGCCAAAACTTTAAATGAGAGCAAGGCAGATGCAGTTCATGGTGGAGCTCCTGCAACTTCATCTCAGCCACCAAATAATTCATGGAACAGTTACAAAGAGGGTTGGAACAGTGAATATTCTCAGAAGAGTGCATATGATGGTGGCAGTTCCAGTGCCAACTCGCCTCAGCAATCTGTAGATTCTCAAAATGCTAGAGAAAGCTGGAACCAGGGTATCTCTGGAAAGAGCTTGGAGGGATCTGCCGTCAAGGAACCTGATCCTTTGGACATGTCTGAGGAGGCAAAGGCAGAGAGATGGTTCCGTAGGGTTGCTCAGATAAAGGACATTTCGGAGCTCAGCAACATTCCTGATGAAGACTTCCCAGAGATAATGCCTATGAGAAAGGGAGTGAACAGATTTGTTGTGAGCAAGAGGAAGACTCCCCTGGAGAGGAGGTTGACATCTCCTCAGTACAGAAGAAATCTACCAATCGTTAGCTCTGAACCTGAGAAGGATGCTGAGTGAGAAAGTGAATTGTATCATCAATTCTGGTTTGTGCTTACTGATTTGATCGGTAAATTTTGTTCCCATGCATCATCGCAATAAAAACTTCACAGTTTTCTGTAACATTGCGATCATCAGTGTTCAGTGAAAAACCGATAAATCTATGAGGTGTGTCGTTTGATCAATTTGGATTCAACACAAGTCTATATTTACATCTGTTTCATGCTTCAATATTGTCTGTCGATGCAGGGGAGTTAGCATTCTGTTGCATGTGCAATGGTGTTTTATAAATGAACTGCATGGCCTGCTTTAATGTTGGCATGAAACGCCTCTTATATGACCACAAGTTTATCAAGTGAGCGAGAAAATTGTCAAATATATTTTTAGTTCAGAGAAATGGGTTTTGCTGAAACTTAGTTGTGATACATGTGCTAGACATGGTTACGTGGATGGTTTCCCTAAGTTGCAAGTACAAATCTAGTGGATGGTGTACTCTTTACTCGAACAAGTTGTAGGTGGTAGTAAAAGGTTAGTGGTGATATCAAGCTTGCGGCTTATGATTAGACTGTAAAATGAAACTGATGGCTTTATCTGAAGTCCTGAAGAAGAAAATATATAGCAGCTATCCGAGGTGGCTAAAGCGAGGTGAGAGACTAGGAAATTAAAACGGTGAAAAGAGAGCAAGCAAAGTTCCAGCATAGCTACTAGACAGCACGGATTGACAACTTCATGAAGTCTTAAGCCTGCGAATTTTTTTCTTCTTTTTCTTCTATTATGTTTGATTTGGCTGTTGCGAAATCAAATCCTTCTTCTTTTTTTTTATTTCATTCCATATAATTTTATAAATTAAATCATTTTGTTTTCTATCAGTTTGTCTTAAAATTTTACTTCTACCGTTTTATCATTGAGCTCATTTCTTATTTCATATTTATTTTTTTGGTGTCACCGCACATTCACTGAAAATATAAGAGTGCAGAATAAAGATATCTAATCTAAAATATTCTTGATCTCTAGGAAATTTCTTTGAAGATATCAGTGATGAGGATAAAGAATATAAGATGATCAGCATGCCATCATTCAATGTATTTACTGTTAAATTTGGTTACACATGATTAATCAGTAGGAAGGTGTTGTTTGCTTGATCACAAAAGTACATTGGAAGGTGTTGTTTGCTTGATCACAAAAATACATTGGAGCATGGGAATAAAAATAGTTTTTGGTCTTCACTAGAAAGCAAATCTCAATATTGTCACCATATGCTCTTAGATCTTTAGCTAGCATTTTTGAGTGGAAAATATGATTATTTGAAAGTGACTCAAAAATGACTATCTGAAAGTGCTGATTTTATTATATGGTTGAATGCACTTGGGAACGAAGAACTGATAAATGCCATTGGGAAGAATCCTTCTTCATCTATCCCTCAAGAAAGGACTGAGGCGTATCCAAGACAAAGACGGTCATGCAGAATATAGCTAAACCCTATTTTTTTTCTTCTTTTTAGTGGGCTTATGAATGAACCATAAGAGTTCCAACAAAGCAAAAGAAGCAAAGCAAAAGAAGAAAAAGTTTTGCTGCATCATGCATGCATATTAAATGAGAAAAAGATATTACTATTTTTGGCATGTATGCACATATACATCACACGCCAACTGCCGCATGTCAATTGCGGACTGCACTCGATGCACAAAGACTTCTGCAAAAGAAACTGTTTTGGGGCCATGGACCAACAAAGTATGATGTCAATCTCTGTAAAAAGTAAAGGGGCGATTCAAAAAGACTAGGAAAACGCGGAGAACAAAATAAAGAAGTCACATTCCAAGTGTTCACGCTGAAGAAAAGAGGATCATCAACGCTTACTGGCACGGTAATGAGTTACCAATGACGAGCATTGCATAGGTTTTACAACATTGCCGTGAAGTTCTCTTATTCTTGAGGGGGAAAAAAAGACATTCATTGAAAAGGCTTGCACAGCTTTTCTTCTCCAATTCTATGACAATCTCCGCATGGCATTGGGCAGGAAGTCTACAACTCCATAATACATTTGCAAGTAACTCACAGCTTCACTTTTGAGGTTGGTGTCTGTGGCATCGATCTTCTCTCATCACTTCCCTTATAAAGATTGTTATTTATTTGTATCAGCAGTATAGAAATCCCCAAGAATCTTGAGCTCATTAGGAAGGTGGCTATATGCTTGAATCTGTGATGGCAAAGGACAGAATACAACTGTTCTTTCTAGGCTGGTGCTGGAGAATCTGGCCTCTCCGAGTTTGGAAAAATATGAGGCATGAAAAATGATCTAGAAAGACCAGAGAGGACACTTCTAACATTCCTCTCTAACATATTAGAGTCGGCTCTAATCTTTTCAGGTATTGGCTCTAAGTCGGGATGCTCGAAATGGTAACATTTGCTCGTTGTGGAGTCAGCTCTGGCTTTCCATGGGGTCGACATCTTTACGCATTGAAGTCGGCTCTAACAAATGCGGGAGCCGGCTCTAATGAAGCCTCGAAAAATACAATCTCTGTATAATTAGAGTTGGCTCTAATTCTCTGCAGGAGTCGGTTCTAATTTGACGCAGAAATGAAAGACTGTCTTTCGATTAAAGTCGGCTCTAATCACTGCAAGAGTCGGCTCTAATCCATGCCAAAAATGCTAAATTGTTCCAATATGTTCCGGAGTCAGCTCTAATCCATTTAGAGTCGGCTCTAATGTCTCAAACTTGACACTTAATACTAGATAAAGATTCATACTTAATTTTTCTTGGATTTTAATTAATTAAACATTTAAAATTCCTGAAACACTTAATCAAAATCATTAGTGACATAAGAGATATATTCATGTGGTTTTTGTTATTCATCAAAATTAATAAATGGGTCAACAATCTCCTCCTTTTTTATGATGATAAAAACATTGAGTATATGCATAACCAATTAAAGCATAAGTAACAATTTAAACAACTTCTTTAATTAGAGTGGTGATAATCAAAATTCTAACATAATCATCTTGAACAATTATTTCATTTCATCTATTCCAAAAGAATAAAAAAGATTTGTATTCAATGATTCATAATTTTCAAATCTCAAAACTCAATTCAAATAAGCTCCCCCTGAGTAAGATAGCTTTCCCTGTATATGTGCATACTATTGAACATCCATATGCATATACAACTCTCCCCCTTTTTTGTCATCAACAAAAAAGTTAAGGAGGCATAGGATAGTCCTTGCTCATATTGGGATACAAATCAACCAAAATAAGAATCAAACATCACAGAATTTAATCATTTCAAAGATAAAAGAAATAAAAAGTTCATACATTTCATTGCATAAAGACAAGTACAAGTTAAGTATAACTTTCAACAATTCCTAAGTACAAGCTAAACATAAAACAACAACATAGTATAACTATCAGCAAATTTCTAAGTACAAAGTATGAAGTCCTAATATCTAAAGATAAGCTAAGATAGATTGGATTGGAATTAATTTGGAGTGGCTTGGATTGGATCTGATTGGATTGGCTCAGCATGAGAGGCAGGGATTTTCACTTCAAACCGACCCTTAGGAGTCTCTTTAATTCAGCTAGAATTTCTCCCATTCCTCTTACTTGGATCTTACAATAATCCTTCATCAAATCTTCAATTTGGGATGAGGCTCTTTGAATATTGACTTGAAGTTCTGCAGACGATTTGGCATAGACATCCGAATCTTTTGCAATCTCCTTAATTTTGTGCAAAATATACTGCAATTCAATCTTTAAGCCCTCAGCTAATGAATTGATTGAATTTTCTATCTTTTCAACTTTTTCTTCCAAAATATACATCAATTGCTTCACATTTAAAAACTGATCCCTGATGCTCTCATTTATTCTTTTTTCTTGCTTAGCCAAAGCATATTTCATCACTTCTTTAATTTGCAATAGCTGTTCTGGTGTGAAAATAGAGAAAACAGGGGAAGATCCAGTAGTTACTGCTGGTGGAGGTGCTGATAAGGAACTTGGTCTAGGTGAAGCAAAAGAAGGTCCATAAGTAGAGGGTCCAGGTGCTGAAGGCCCAGGGACCTCTTCAACATCATTATCATCATCCACTGCTCTAACTTCTCTAACTTGCATAGGCACATTAGACTATCTTCTCCTTTGCCATTGGCCATTTATTTTTCTAAAGCCCATTCGGTGAAGAGTGGAGATGTTGTAGTAATCAGTATGCCTTAATTTCTTTTGAGGCTCATTTTTCAAAATATTTACTCCTTGGCTCTAAAAAATCAGTGTCAAAACATCCCATATGGTAAGGTAGATCTCTTCTTCGTCCCGACCTCAACCATATAACCAATCATCATTCCAGCCAAATTAATTGGATGACCATTAAGCACACAATCCATAATAACAATATCCTTTTCTAAAACAAATTCAAATTTATAGTTTTCAGAAATAAAATCCCATTACATATATTATATAACAACCTCAACTCTAAACTTAACTGATTGGCCCCGATTTCTTCAAATTCAGTTACCTCTCTTCCTAGCATTCTTGTCAAAGCATCACCGCGGTTAGAAGAGTGTGTGGCAGTTATTTCAACAATAGGAATTTCCAAAATATTACCCAAAATTTCAGAAGTTATATGAACTCTTATTCCTCTCACATAACTTACTAACTCACCATCTTCTCTACTAACATTGTTGTAAAAATCTCTCACTAGAGCAGGATAAGTAGGGACATCTAATGAATGTATTTTCTTCCATCCCATATTTCTCAAGAGTCTTTCAATGTCAAACCCTTCTTGGTCAAGGAAATGAAAATCTACCTTTCTTTCCATGGTGATCGCCTTTCCAGCCATAAAATTGATTTGAGGTGAGGAAGGAGTAGGGACAACACTCGGAGTGAAGGAAGAGGAGGTTGATGGAGTGCTCGGTGAGGGTGGCCTCATCGGACGATGCACAGACCATCTTCTGATGGTGACGGTGACTCCAATAGCGGATGCTCGATACTTGGGTGCCATGGAGATCAAGGAGGTTGAGAATCAAAGATTTTTAAAGATTTGAGTGGAGTGGAAGGGAGTTTGAAAGATTTTAGAGACGATTTGGTTTGAAAAAGTATCGGCTCTATCCTAGACATAGTAACTGGGGACCACTTAGAGTTGGCTCCCGCAAAGCGAGGTGTCAGCTCTAAATCGATATAACAGTCGGCGTACAAAATAGAGTCGGCTCCAACAGTAATTAGAGTCGGCTCTAATGAGCAGACAGAAGGTTATCTAACCTTATAGTCTCAAACTTGTCAAGCCATGATTAAAACTCTAGATAATTTTTTTCTTAAAACATGGAGATCATAAGATTCAAACATCTAGATGATTTTCCTTAGATACATAAGAAGGTTTTCAAGAAAATGGATTAAAATCTAGATAATTGTTCTTAGGAGTTTCAAATCTATTTCAATGGATCACAAACACCTAATTCTTCTCTAAGATAACAAAATCTCTCTTCACTCAAGAGTTTTGTAAATATATCAGCTAATTATTTTTCAATACATACATAATCGAGACAAACATTATTATTAGCAATATGTTCTCTAATGAAATGATGTTCAATCTCTATGTGTTTGGTTTTTGAATATTGAATAGGGTTCTTAGTCAAATTTATTGCACTAGTGTTATCACATCTAATTGAAATTTTGTCAAGTGTGATGCCATAGTCTTCAAGTTATCGCTTAATCCAAAGGATTTGAGTACAGCAACTTTCAGCTGCAACATATTCAGCTTTAGCAGTTGATAATGCAACCGAATTTTGCTTTTTGCTAAACTAAGAGATTAAGTTACTGCCTAAGAATTAGCATGCACCACTTATGCTCTTTCTATCTAGTTTATAACTAGCAAAATCAGAATCATAATATGGAACCAAATAAAATAGTGAGTCTTTAGAATACCATAATCCTACATTTTTTGTTTCACTTAAGTATCTGAAAATTCTCTTTACAACAATTAAGTGATTCTCTAGGATCAGATTGATATCTAGCACATAAACATACAACAAACATAATATCAGGTTTACTAGCTGTTAAATAAAGTAGAGAACCAATCATACCTCTATAAAGCTTTTGATCTACTTTTTTACCATCTTCATCTTTATCAATTTTACATGAAGGACTCATTGGTGTGCCAAGAGATTTAAAAATTTTCATTCCAAACTTCTTAAAAATTTCCTTCGTGTATTTCGTTTGGTTAATGAAAATTACTTCTCTTTCTTGTTTGATTTGGAGTCTGAGGAAGAAATTCAGTTCTCCCATCATGTTCATTCAAATTCTTCAGTATTAACTTTGCAAAATCTTGACAAAGAAGATTGTTAGTAGCACCAAATACTATATCATCAACATAATTTTTATCACTAATAAATCTTTTTCTTTCTCTTCAAAAACATGGTTTTATCAACATTACCTCTAAAAAAATCATTTTCAATCAAAAATCTACTAAGTCTATTATACCAAGCTTTAGATGCATGTTTTAAACTATAAAATGCTTTGTACAGTTTAGAAACATGATTTAAAAATTTATGATCCTCAAAACCAGGTGGTTATTCAACATAAACTTTCTCATTTATAAAATTATTTAAAAATATACTTTTTACATCCATCTGAAATAAGTTAATGTTCATGTAACATGAAAATGCAAGTAATAACCTTATGGCTTCTAATCTAGCAACAGTTACAAAGATTTTATCAAAATTAATATTATTTCCGATTATATCCCTTTGCTACTAATCTAACCTTATTTCTAACAACAATGTCATCTTCATCTAACATATTTCTAAATACCCATTTGGATCCTATAACTGAATAATCTTTGAGTTTATCAACTAAGGTCCATACCTTATTCCTAGTGAACTGATTTAATTCTTCTTGTATAGCTAACATCCAATAATTATCCTTTTCAGCTTTCTCAATTATTTTGGGCTCTATATGAGACACAAATGCAAGATGATTATTGATATTTCTCATGGATGATCTAGTTCTTACACCTTGAGATGGATCTCCTATGATTAGATCCTTTGGATGACCATAAGTATATCTCCAATCTCTGATAGATCTGTATCATTACGAGTGGTATCAACATCACCATCCTTAGATGAGTCATCATTCTTAGCTTTAGGTTCATGATCTGAAGATACATTAATATTCAATTTTTAAAATCTCTTCCAAGGATATTAGTATCTTCCGTATTATTTTTCTTTTCAGAACTTGATGCTAAAGATGTTAGGAAATGTGTCCTAGAGAAATTGTCTAGCTTGTAAACGGTTATGAGTTGATGACATGTACATGATTTATTCAATAAATAAAAGTCAATATTGGCAGTACAACATATAGTTTATATCTTCTAGTAGAATTCTAATATGTTGTAGCCTTTAGAGTTACATGTATTCGACAATGGAGGAATTGTTGAGTAACTCTTAAATCTGTTCACGGCCAAATGATACATTGTTACCTAGGACGACGATGTAATCAAGTATAGGTCGTTGTGTGCCATATGGGTTGGTTTGTTCTCTTAAACCAAAGAGTGTATAACACTGGTATGACATGCGGGTGAGTGTAGGAGTACATTCACTGAGCAGTGACTCACCTCTGCTGAGTGCTCAACTGCCTGGAGCAACTCACATAAAGGCAATGGGTATAAGTGTCCCTTTGACATGAGACTATTATGTTGACTTGATAAGTAACTCACTGTACTTAGGCACTGGACCACCCAGATTTCTAATCCGGTGATGGAAAGTTGCTGGGTGCAGTTAAGTACTTATTGGGTCAGTGATGAGTCAAGATGAGATTGTCCACTCTAAGTGTTAGAGAGAGTGCTTGAACTATGTTTCAATTTAGCAAAACCTTGGCCAAGGTAATCTTTGTGAGGTATCACAAGATTCATTGCATTGAAACATACTTGGGTGATTTACTCAAAGTTGGCAGTTAACTCCGTATTCGCCCTGAGTACTAGGACAAGGGGATGAATTATGCGGCAACCATAGCCTGGGTTCCTGAATGTTGCCTTGTGCAAATTCGATCTATCCGGACATCGGGAACCATGGCTAGATGGTCACATCGATTAATATAGGAAGCGTTCCTATGCTACCGGCTTAGGTTCGAACCTATGGAGTCACGCACATAGTCGGATGACTTGTACGCAGGCATGATCACTGATTTGAGTGGAACTCAATCAGATGGGTCACACGAGGTTTGTTCTGGCTATGTCTAGCTAGCACTAGGCATTAGCGGCAGCACCTATTTCGAGGGTGATTTGAGTTAGTCAGTAACTCAAATAGAATTTTGGGACATGATATGAATCTGGTATGAAGTTAATTTGAACCATGGACCAATGGTTGGTCTGACAACATAGTGGTTTGGATCCGGGTTCGAAGTGGTTCGATCTGAATTTCCAATAGAGCCTTTGAAAGTTTATTTATGAATTTTGAATTCATAAATCACTTCGGATTGGAGCTCGGATAGGCCCAATGCGAAGTATGGTTCAAGAGCTACAAGTAGCTTCTTTCGGATTTGAATTTGGACTTCAAATGAAATTAATTAGATCAATTCTGTGTTTAAAAAAAATTAATTAAAGTGTCTACGGTGCACGTTAGCAGTGGGCTAAAGTGTGCTGCCCTCTACTGTCAGCGCAGACTCTTGATCGCGCCACATGTGTGTCAAGATCTGTGCGAAGATGAGTTTTTGCTTCTGATCTTTATCTGATCATATTTTCTCTGTTTGAACTTCGATTTCTAATCGGTCAGGTGCGTTGGAAAGCTCTCGACGAGCTCTTCAAGCCTAGTTAAAAATAAAATTCCAAAATTAGTTTTGGAAGTGGTTTTATGAAAGGATAAGATCCTTATCTTATTTGATTGGATCCTTTGTGAAAGGATTATGGTGAGAAAAGATTTTTAGAAAAATACGATCATAAACATTACGGTGCGTATAAAATACGAAGCAGAAAGGGGAACATATATGAGAAGAAAATTGACAGAGATTTTTCTATGAAAGCTGATCGTCTGCAATCACAGAAAGTCAGAAAGAAGTCTAATCAAGAAGAGATTGTCTCTTCTTAGACGATCACAGAAAGTCAGAAAGAAGTCCAATCAAGAAGAGATTATCTCTTCTTAGGTAGAAGAGTTCTCCTTCCATTGTTCTAGGATTTCTTCTCCTGTCTACATACATGAGGCGTGCGTGTGATATAGAGGAGCGATGCATGCGGCTCTTGCAAGGCACGAGTAGGAACTTTTTCTTGTAGATCAGATCTGCTACGTTCGTCATCTACAGCTTCTGCATCGAGAGGTATTGTTTTAAACTTATTTTTACATACTCTTAAATTTTAGATTTGCTAATATGCTTTAATTTATATTCAATATGAATATTAAAATTGAATTACATGCTTTCCACCTTGAGATCATGTGCATAGGAAAAGCAAGTTTTCCCTGCAAATGGTATCAGAGCCTTGGTTAAGGCTTAGGAATGCATGTATATGCATAGTAGATCTAATATTATTATGCATAAATAATCTAATGTAGATCTAAAGTAGATCTTGTTATGATTAGTTTAGATCTATAGTAGATTTAAAAGTTTTGCATGATGAGAGCATGTTAAAGTTATTTAATGATGATTAAATATATGTTTTAGAAGTAGATCTAATCTTGCATGTTGTGTTCTATATATCTTGGATTGGATATATTCATCAGGCCGTCCGGTCATAGGGAGGTTTCATAGCCTTTGTTTCTTATTCAAGAAAGGTTTCCTATGACGTGTAGGGGTGCCACTGTGAAAGAACCCATGAATGGATGTACAGAACAGAAGAAAGAAAGATTAAAATATGTTTTAATCGAATTAATTTATTTCTATGATAATTTTGATTAGATCCAAAATTAATTAAAGATGATATGTTAATAAGATTAACA
Organism: Calamus simplicifolius; assembly: GCA_900491605.1. Taxonomy (NCBI): domain Eukaryota; kingdom Viridiplantae; phylum Streptophyta; class Magnoliopsida; order Arecales; family Arecaceae; genus Calamus; species Calamus simplicifolius. The sequence goes on from UESW01001507.1 coordinate 296,826, forward strand.
TTAAGACATCTTAATTGATGAAATCTTAATTATAAATGATAGTAAAATTATTTTACGTAAAAGTCAGATCATAGAAAAAGGAAAGAAAGTAAAAATATTTTATGGAAAAATTTTAAAATGTTTCAAAATCAAAACTCAAAATTGAAATTGGTTCAAATTTGAAAAGGGGTTAACTTAAGATCTAGAATTATGAATTAAAGACCTTAAGACATGATCATAAATCATGGGCTAATTGGGTTAGCATGAATCAGGTTCTCTAATTGGGTTAGACCTAAGGTTAGATGAATTGGACTAAATTAGAAAATTAAATCTAATCAAATATTGAGTTATGTCTTTTCTTTAGATCCATCTAATTAGATTAGATTGATCAGTCTATACATCTAAATGGACTTGATTTGGGGCTCAGTGGACACCCAAGTCTTTAGGCAAATTTAATTGGATTTGGTCAGCCACTTAGTATCTAGAAAGGTTCTGATCAAGGTCGCGGCTACCTCTCACCTGGGTAGTTGATTATCAGCTGGTGTCTAGGCAAGATGGTTAATGGCGCAACTCGGCCTTTTTGATCAAGCTGGCTTGGCTAAGTGGTCCCAGCACTTGATTAGACTAGCCTATCGACTTAAGCTAACCCATGCTTCCTAAGGAAAATCAGTTTGACTGATTTAGGTACCCATGGACCAAATTAATGAACCCAACTAAATGGTTTAGTGGGAGAATACTTAAATTGGTTCATATCATTCATGTGTCATAAATTAATCAAACCCTCTAAAATTATTAGGTCCCTAAAGTGACTAAATTATGAGGATAATTAGGTCATAGCCTCCCATTAAGAGAGTGATAATGAGTCCAATGGCTAAGATGATTATTGGAGGCCCAAAGGCCTGGTACTCATCTGGTTTTGGAATTATCATTCATATTATGATGGTTCAATGCAACTCTCTCAACAATGGTCAGGTGGGCCGGCCAAAGTCGGGCTTGACCAATTCCTTGGTTAGAAGATTGAACATGTCATGTTAATGGTTGGACCTAGCCAGGACACCCAAGAGGAGGCCCAAAGGCCGATTGGCGTGCAACTGCAGCAAAATAAATTACTAGAAATTGTTTGGGAAAACAATTGGTTATGAACCTACCTTTAGATATATATGGGTGGGCTGGCCAAAGTCGGGCTCATATGTAGTCTACTGGGTTCTAGTACCCACTAAAAAATTAGGAGTAATTTCTCGGGTTGGAGGTAGGGGCTACCAACCTGAATAAAATAGTTGGAGGGCCTTAGACTATAAGTCCAAGTCTATAGGTTTAAATAAATCATATACACTAATAAGTTTTTGGTTTTCCTTTCAGAAATGTCTACAAATCTGTCACTCCGGTTACTGTTGGACAGTGATAAACTGACAGGTCTAAACTTCGATAGCTGGTATCGAAGGCTTATGTTGAGAAATTATTGTACACAATTACTCCAACTTATTGATTTTGATGATTTCCAAAAGACATTGCTTTACTTTCTAAAAGGATATGACAATGTTAAGTTAACTAATGAAATATTCAATTTCAAATTGGAAACTATGAACTATTAAAAATATAATGAGCTTCTTGAATCAATTGAATATATGTTTCATTGAGCTATACTTATGAATTCAAATATGATTTTATATATCAATCTTTTAAAGATCAATGACTTAATGAGAATGCTTTGAAATTGAGCTTTACTGTTAAAACAACATTATCTAAGTCAAATTTATATTTCAAAGTTGGTTGGGATGATTTTCAAAGCAAATCAGAATGTTTTCTGATTTTTGTATCAGTCCCGAGCCGACTCGAGAGTTTCCGAGTCGACCCCTGAACTTTCTCGAGCCGACTCGCACAGTACCCGAGCCGACTCGACTCAGACGGCAGAAAGACTCATTTTTGAGTGCCTCACGAGTCGACTCCCAGCTTTTCGCGAGTCGACCCCTGAAAGTCACGAGTCGACTCCCAGACTTTCGCGAGTCGACTCCTGAGACCTTTTTTTTTGATGCGTTCTGGATTCGATTGCTCGAGCCGACTCGCACTGTCCCGAGTCGACTCCCCGACTTCTGGGCGGAAATTTTTTTAATGACACATCAGCTCCAACGGATATATTTTTGAATAACGGTTATTTTTCTTTGTTTCTAACGGCTATATTGTTTCAGAATCTATAAATAGAGGAGCCATTCAACAAAGAAAAGAGAGAGAAGAAATACATTGAGAATCATTCAGTAAGAAATTCAAAAGAGGAAAAACAGAGTGTTATTAGAAAAATCTTTTTGCTCAGAATAGAGAGATTCAAAAGGAGTGAAATCCAAGTGAAAGATTCGTCTACTCCTTCTCATCATTCCACAAAAGCCAGAAGAAAATCCAAGTGCGTTCCAAAGGTCAAATCTGCGGATTTTCAAAAGAGGGAAAAGATTCATCTCAACTCCAAAGTCTTCAACGGTCAAGAATCTAGCTGAGGCGTGATTCAACACTTCAGAGGAGTTGAAGAAAAGAAGGGAAAGCCCAAGCATCTACCATCGGCAAAATTATCAGGCTTTTCTAACCTTATTCATTTTGTACTTAATTTGTATATCTGCTCAAGGGAGCACTTTATTGTTTAAAAACAATCTTTATTATTGTTTGCTGATTCAATCTGTGGATTGAATTAGTGGAGGTTGGCATACCTCGTTGCAAGCCGGAGTGCTTGTGTTGGGTTAGTTGTGAGCCCTAGAAAAACAACTTGTAGGGTTTTGTGCTGGTAAGCCCGAGTTAAAACCAGCTGGGTTCGTTGTGACCCGTGAAAACAACAAGTTTGAGTTGTGAGCTTGTAAAACAACTCGGCTGTAATCTAGAGAGATTATAGTGTGGACCCAAGTGAGTCTTGGGAGTGGACGTAGGTGTTGGTTGCACCGAACCACTATAAAAATCTTGTGTTTGCCGTGTCTAATTGTCTCTTCTCTATCTCTCATATACTGTGTTTGTGCTTTGCTTATTAGTTAATCCTTTCACTTGCACATCTCAACTTAAATTGTTAAAAGTCTTAAATTTTTAAGAACCCAATTCACCCCCCCCTCTTGGGTTGCCATCTGGGCCAACAATTGGTATCAGAGCATAGTGCTCATTTAGAGTTTGATCTCACGATCAAGAGCTAAAGGTCATTATGGCAACACAAAGTGGTTCTAGTTTTGCTGAAGGTCATTCTACGAATAGACCTCCACTTTTAATGGCTCAAACTATTCTTATTGGAAAGCTAGAATGAGGATATTCATTCAAGCTTCTGATTATGAGCTTTGGGGTGTTATATTAAATGGACCTAGTACACCCACACACCTTATTGATGGCACTATTGTTCCAAAGCCCGAAAGGGATTGGAATGATAATGATAGGAAATGGCTCAACTTAATGCCAAAGCCATTAATATCTTATATTGTTCCTTAGATTCAAATGAATTCAACCGCATCTCTACTTGTAATTCCGCTAAAGAAATATGGGATAGGTTGGAAATACACATGAAGGAACAAAACCAAGTAAAAGAATCAAAGATAAATATTTGGTTCATAAATATGAATTGTTCACAATGGAACAAACTGAAACCATCACATGCATGTTCACTAGATTCACCGATATTGTGAATGGTTTGAAAAGTCTTAGGAAAAGTTTATACTAATGCTGATCTTGTTCGCAAAATACTCAGGTCATTGCCAAGATCGTGGGAAGCAAAAGTCACAGCAATCCAAGAAGCCAAAGACCTCAATGCACTACCCTTAGAGGAGCTTCTAGGATCTCTCATGACCCACGAATTGACAATGAGGCAGCATGTTGAGGAGGAAACAAAAGAAGGAAAACTTTTGCCCTCAAGACTGCAGAATTGGAAGAGAGCAGCAGTGATGATAGTGATGAAGATGATGATGAAACTGCTCTCTTGGCCAAGAAGTTCAGAAGATTTATGAGGAAAAAGGCCCTTCCAAAAAAGAAATTTGGAAACAAAATGGAAGGAGAAAAGGAAAAGAAAGAAAGGACAAGGACAAAGAGAAAGAGCCCTTGATATGTTATGAGTGTAAAAACCAGGGCATTATCGATATGATTGTCCA
>UESW01001507.1:304031-357029 GCA_900491605.1 Calamus simplicifolius
GAAATACTAAGGACCAATGGCTCATTTATGGAGAACCTGACTTAAAACTAGTGGGGTACACTGCCTCCAGTTTTCAGTCAGATAGAGATGACAACAAAAGCATATCCGATTTATCTTTACCCTCAATGGAGAAGCGATCTGCTGGAAAAGTTCTAAGCAGAACACAGTGGTAGATTCAGTATGCGAGGCTGAATACATTGCAGCATCAGATGCAGCAAAGGAAGCTGCATGGCTATGAAAGTTCTTGGGCGAGCTGGGAGTGGTACCTGCCCTGGGGAGTCCCGTCCTAGTATACTGTGACAGCATGGGAGCAATTGCCCAAGCCAAGGAGCTAAAGTCGTATCACCGAACCAAGCATGTGTTGCACCGCTATCACCTTGTACGAGAGATCGTGGAACGAGGTGACATATACCTTCAGAAGATCGATAGAAAGAAAACCTAGCTGACCCAATGACTAAAGCATTCGGAATGAAGGAGTTCAATGAACACAAGTGGAAGATGGGTATTAGATACTGTTCCGATTGGCTATAGTTCAAGTGAGAGTTGTTAGGAAATGTGTCCTATAGCCAATCGTCTATCTTGTAGACGGTTATGAGTTGATGTATATGAACATGATTTATTCAATAAATAAGAGTGAATTTGGCCATACAGCATATAGTTTACATCTTCCAGTAGAATTCCAATATGTTGTAGTCCTTAGAGTTGCATGTATTCGACAATGGAGGAATTGTTGAGTAACTCTTAAATAAGTTCGCGGCCAAATGATACGTCGTTACTGAGGACGACGACGTAATCAAGTGTAGGTCGTTGTATATCATATGGTTGGTTTGTTCTCTTAAACCAAGGAGTGTATAACACTGGTATGACATGCAGGTGAGTGTAGGAGTACATTCACTGAATAGTGACTCATCTCTGTTGAGTGCTCAACTGCCTGGAGCAACTCACAGAAAGGCAATGGGTATAAGTGTCCCTTTGACATGATACAATCATGTTGACTTGATAAGCAACTCACTGTACTTAGGCACTGGACCACCCGGATTTCTAATCCAGTGACAGAAGGTTGCTGGGTGTAGTCAAGTACTTATTGGGTCAATGATGAGTCAAGATGGGATTGTCCACTCTAAGTGTTATAGAGAGTGCTCGAACTATGTTTCAATTTAGCAAAACCTTGGCCAAGGTAATCTTTGTGAGGTGTCACAAGATTTATTGCATTGAAACATACTTGGGTGATTTTCGGAGTTGGAAGTCAATTCCGTATTCGCCCAGAGTACTAGGACAAGGGGATGAATTATGCGGCAACCATAGCCTGGGTTCCAAAATGTTGCCTTGTGCAAATTCGATATATCCGAACGTCGGGAACCATGGCTAGATGGTTACATCGATTAGTATAGGAAGCATTCCTGTGCTATCGGCTTAGGTTTGAACCTATGGAGTCACGCACATAGTCGGTGACTTGTACGCAGGCGTGATCACTGATTTGAGTGGGACTTAATCAGATGGGTCATATGGGGTTCGTTCTGGCTATGTCTAGCTAGCTCTTGACATTAGCGGCAGCACCTACTTCGAGGGTGATTTGAGTTAGTTAGTAACTCAAATAGAATTTGTGACATGATATGAATCTGGAATAAAGTTAATTTGAACCATGGACCAATGGTTGGTCTGATAACAGAGTGGTTTGGATCCGGGTATGAAGTAGTTCGATCCGGATATCCAATAGAGCCTCTAAAGTTTATTTATGAATTTTGAATTCATAAATCACTTCGGATTGGAGCTCGGCAAGGCACAATATGAAGTATGGTTCAAGATCTACGAGTAGCTTCTTTCGGATTTGAATTTGGACTTCAAACGGAATTGATTAGATCAATTCTGTTAACAAAAGGAAATTTTAATTGATAATATCTTTCATTCGTCATCATCCACTTGTTATAATAGCCTTGGAACGGAGTTATTGATTATGTTACTAGAGGATGTTCAAAGGTCCCGTCACTCTACGTTTCCTCTTAGGCTTGCCGTTTGAGGGACGCATTGATGAGGTGACTGCGGACTTAATGCGATTCATGTAATGGCATTTTAAAGAGCTCTTTCACATTTTTTTATTGCAAAATTTGTCATCTGATATAAAAGGTTACGATGTGAATAAAAAAGAGGGAACAAAAAAAGAAAAAAAATTGGAAGAGACTTTTCTGTGAAAGCTGATCTTCTGCAATCACAGAAAGTCTGCAAGAAGTCCAATTTGAGATTGTCTTTTATTGGGAGAAGAGTTCTCCTTCCATTGTTCAAGAATTTCATCTCCTGTCTGCATTCATCAGGCGTGCGTGTAATATAGAGGAGCGGCGCATGCGGCTCTTGCAAGGCACGAAGGGGAACTTCTCTCTGCAGATCGGATCTGCTACCTTCGTTATCAACAGCTTCTGCAACGAGAGGTACTTTTTTAAACTTATTTAAATAATCTCAAATTTCAGATATGTTAATTTGCTTTAATTAATATTCAATGTGAATATTAAAACTGATTTACATGCTTTCCACCTTGAGATCCTATGCATAAGAAAAACTATTTTTTCCCTTCACAAGGCACAAGGAAGCCCAAAATAATCAGGGTTAATACTAACCCTTTTACAAAAAGATCAAGGAATGATAAAGAGAAGCTCCTACAATGAGCAAGCAAATATCCAGAGTATACTTTACAAATTTTGAAGCAATAAACTCAGCAATAAATGAACGAGGTCGAAGTAGCTGAAGTCTTGATTGCTTGAAAAGCTTCAAAAATCCGGACGACTTTTTGGAGTAATGGATGAACTTGAATGCACAACAAAAACTACTCAACAATATGCAATATATGCTCTTTCTTGGATCTCTTTCTCTTTAAACTCTCTTTTTCTAAAATCGTCATAGTGTGCTTCTAATCCCACCTATTTATAATCATCTAACAAGAAAATATCTGTTAGATACATTAGGAACAAATAAAAATAAAAACGGAAAGAAAATATAACTGTTATAAATGTTTCCCTTAAGCATTGAATGCGGATCTCCATTTGTGGAAGGAAGAGCACTGCAAAGATTCAAAAATCCAAAAGTTAAATGTAGCTCAAAATAGCAATAGAGATAGAGTAAGAGAGGAAAAGCAAACTCAAGAACTCAAGCGACAGTTGGCTAGAAATAACTCCAGGTAACTGAAGTCAAGAAAACATTCGGCCAAGAGATAAGCAGCAAATCTCAGCTAGCTAGTCAGCTAGCTCACAAGAGAGGCCATGGCTAAAAAAATCATCCAGAGGCAGCTCCATAGGTAACTAAAATGGTTGCTAGTTAGCTCTCCAGCTAACTAACAACAAAAGTAAACGCCAGGAGAAAAAGGTGTAGGGCTCTTAGTTAGCTCAGCAGCTAACTAAGCAGCATATAGTTAGCTCTTCAGCTAACTAAGCAGCATATAGTTAGCTCTTCAGCTAACTAACAGCAAAAGTAAATGTCAGAATAAAGAGGCCGTGCAATGCTAGTTAGCTCCCCAGCTAACTAAAAATTTAAAGCTCTCGGCTGCAATGGTTACAGGTAAAGGGGAGTTAGCTCAATAGTTAACTAAAGAAAAGTCAGTTAGCTCACTAGCTAACTAATTTCAAAAATAGCATAGAAACCACCCAACTTAGTTAACTCTCCAGCTAACTAACCAAAAGATAGCTAGCTCTCCAGTTAGCTAAGCAGAGAATCCAAACGACCAGAGAGAGAGGGAGTTAGCTCTTCAGCTAACTAAATTTTCAAACCTCACGGCCACAAGCTCACCTATGAAAAATAGTTAGCTAAGCAGTTAGCTCCAGGATAAAATAGTTAGCTAAGTAGTTAGCTAAAAAAACCGCTAGCTAGCTAAAAGGTCTGGCAGCTAGCTCAACAGTTAGCTAAAATTTAAGTCCATTCGGCCAAGAAGGTTAACAGGCAATTGGAGTTAGCAAAGATGAATTCCAGTTAGCTCCAAGGCATCCCAAGCTAGCTAACCAGCTAGCTAAAATCAAAGAGTGTTCGGCCAAGCACTGTGACGAGCACATTAGTTAGCTGAAGAAACTCTAGCTAGCTAACAAGCTAGCTAACTGGCGAGCTAAAGAATTAAGGACGTTTAGCCAAGCACTGAGTTAGCTTTCCAGTTAGCTGAAAGGCGTACCAGCTAGCTAAATGGAATAACAAGTTAGCTAACCAGTTAACTCACAGGCCAATAAAATTATCTAAGAGTGAAGTACTTTCTTACCAGTCAATTTGTATGCAGATACTTACTTGCAAGGCGACCGAACTTCCCTGTATCAAGCTTAGAATTGCCTAATAGTTTTGTAATCATCAAATCAATCTGGGGTCAACAACTTCTTATCTTGAAGATCAATATATGATCCTGATGATTTTATTTATATGCATAATTTAGATCAAATGAACCTATAGTATAAGGCAAAGATATGATCTTGATGCATGTTAAAAAGATTAATATTTAATCTTTAAGCTTCCATATTGGTAATTATTATCAAAATTTTAAAATATGTATGCCTTGGAGGTTATTTCTCCCTACACTCGATGCCTATGCTCAAGGCTTCGAAAAGTGTAAGAGAAGGATCTCCCAGATCTATAAAATGAGTGGCCTTAAGCACATTCGGCCTGAGGATGAAGATGAAGATCCGACAGATGGCGGTGCTAAAGAAGGGCTAGGACCCGCTGAGCTTTAGGTTTATTTTCCTTTTCTATTCTCAATATTTGGCAATCCGACTAATGTCGGTCTTCTTGTAGGACAATGATATTAATGAGAGAATTTTTAATAGAAAAAATATTTTTTTCGAATTTAACGAACTTATCTTTTTGTAACACTTTGGTCTTTTGAGTGACTATGTCTTGGTTTTAGCCTTTGGATTCAACAAGATACACCTCTGTCCTTATGAGCATACTTAAAGAATTGATGACTTGACATGTGGGTTTCATAGGAACGATTAGGTTTGTATTTGCCTCTTGGGCTTTTACTGGGGTGTTCCTCAAATGCCGATGCCGGTCATTGCCAAGATCCTTCTAAAGACTATCACGGGGGTTTCTTGCGCCAACCCGAGAGTTTGACTGGGGGCCACTGAGACTATGGGACTTAAACCACTTCAGGGGTTTCTCGTGCCGACTCGGGGTGTCTATGATCGCAGGACCTTCGAGATCCTTTTGGAAACTACCACGGGGGTTTCTTGTGTCGACTCGGAAGTTTGACTCGGGGTCGCTAAGACCATAGGATTTAAACTACCTCGAGGGTTCCTCGCATCGGTCTGGGCGTATCTATGATCGCATGACCGTCAAGGTCCTTTGAAAACAACCATGTGGATTTCTCGCGTTGGCCCGGAAGTTTGACTCGGAGCCGTTGAGAGTTTCTCGCACTATCCCAGGGGTGTCTATGATTGTAGGACCACCGAGGTCCTTTTGAAACTACCACGAGGGTTTCTCGTGCTGGCCCGGGGGTGTCTATGATCGTGGGACCGCCGAGGTCCTTTTGAAAACTACCATGGGGGTTTTTCGCATCGGCTCGAAAGTTTAACTCGGGGCGCTGAGACCATAGGAGTTAAACTACCTTGGGGGTGTCTCACACTAGTCTGAGGGTGTCTATGATCTCAGGACTGCCAAGGTCCTTTTGAAAACTACCACGGGAGTTTCTCACGCCAGTCTGAGAGTTCTATTCGGGGCTGCCAAGATCATAGGACTTAAACCATCTCAGAAGTTTCTTTTTATAAAAATATGAAAAACATGGGAATATTTATTTTTAAGTTTTATATCTTATCTGCTCCTATAAATTAAGTTTTTTTGAAAGCTAATAAACTAGCCTTGCTGTAAATTTAACTTGTGTGCTGTTGTTGCATGCATTTCTCTTTAAATAAACAAATTAGATAAAATTTCATGATTAGTCCTTGATTTTCTATTTTGGATAAATGCAAAAATTGACAAGCCTTATCAACCAAAAAAAATAAAACAAAGAAAGAAAAGAATGCATTACTAAGGAAGGGACTATCTTTCATTTCATACCAATAATGATTCATTAATTTTTAAGATACCATTATACTCATTACCAGCTAATCCATTTTTTTATAAATTTTCTACCATAACAATGGATTTGTGCTGATAATGGATTATTGTATATCTAAATTGATCTTTACATTTTTATCTTTCAAGCAATAACAAAAACCGTATACTTGGTCTTCTCCTTCAAAAGATGCCTTGCAATATTTTCATCATATCTTAAAAATAAACTATCTAGTATATGTTCCCCAAAGTTATGTGCAATGATGGGTTCCATCACTACTCTTATATTTTGCCACATTTTTTCCACTTAGTAAATTATCATATATAATTATCACTTGAGTCATCGTATGGGTCCCATTTTAACTTGAATATTTGCTATTGATCAAGCTCAAATAACCCTACATTTTGTATAACTGCTTTGACTTCCTTCATAGAAGGTATGTAAAAAGGCAAATTGAAGGCATCTACTTTTTCTCTTTGTAAGATACCCTGCATCCAATGTATTTCAATAATTATATATTAAGATATCTAGCAAAATAGTATTCAAATCATAAAAAATGTAGAGAATTATATTTTAGCATATGATGGGAATGTCTATTAGATGAGGACTATAAATGTAGATAATAACTTCCAACCAATCCCATATCTCCTTGGCTGAGATGCAAGTGGATATTCTATTGAATTCATTTGCATCCAAGAAACAGTATAGGACATTCATGACCTTGGCATTGAGCTGGGTCATTTTTGATCATTTTCATTCCAATTTCTTTCGGGCTTAGGAATAATGGATCCATCAACTAAGTGCGTGGGAGTGCTAGAACCATTGATAATGATACTTCATAAATCATAATCTAAAGCTTGAATGAATATCCTCATCCTAGCTTTTCAATATAAGTAATTTGTGCCATTAAACAAAGGTGAACGATTTGTGGATTGTCCCTCAGAAAAAGAAGAACTAGCTTGAACTACCATTTGGATCTTTAGCTCTTGATTGTTAGATCAAGGAAGGATGAGCAAAATCTCTGATACCAATTATTGGCCCATATGGCAATCAAAGAGGAGAAGGTGAATTGGATTCTTTAAAAAATTCGATGCTCAAAAATAATTTCACAAAGTGAAAGTGCACAAGAAGAGTATAGTGAGTGTAGTGCTAAGAATGCAATGCTAAATATAAAGATAGAGTAGAGAGAAGAAGAAACAAGTATGACAAGCAGAAGGATTTATAGTGGTTCGGTGTTAGCTACACCTACATCCACTTCCAAGCAACTATTGGGCCTACACTATAATCACTTTGATTACAGCCGAGTTGTTTACAAGCTCACAATCCAAACTTATTATTTTACAACGAGATCATAATGAACCCAGCCAATTTTCATAGGCTCACCAGCACACAACCTATCACAAGCTAACCTTAGCTTACACAAGGCCAACTGCCTAACCTAATTCAATCACCTGATTGAATCAGAAACCAAATGTATTAAAGAAATGGTTACAATAGAATGAAAGCTCCTAAAATGAGCAAATAAACAATATAAGTGAGATGAAAATAGAAAAGCCTGATTAGAAGATCTTTGAGGTTGGGCTTTTCTTCTTTTCTTCTTGGATGATCTTCCTTAAGATAGGATTAAAGTGTTGGAAGAAACGTTGATGCAAAGGATGTAGAAGAACTAGGGCTCTTACTTTTCTTTTTCTTTTTGATGAAAATCCTTCAGAGTTGGCTTTTGAATGCTTTGGATTTCTTTAAACTCTTTTTCAAATACTTGGGATTTCAAATATGAGCTTTCTCTCTTGATATTTCTCTATTCTTTTCTTGATTTCTTCTCTTATTTCAAGCGATCGTAACCTTCCTTTTATAATCTCCTTTAATTCATATTTTGATGTAAAGTAGCCATTAAAAGTACTTATGAATGAGTTTATCATGAAAGAGGAAAGAGCCGTTGGGGTTTATTTGGAAAAGATATCCATTGGAGTCATTTCTGATACTTCTAAAAATTATCTCTAACAGATTAGAGTCAGCTCTAATCTGGCCTGGGATCGGCTCTAAGTCGGAATGCTTAAAATAGTAAGGATCTTCTATCATAGAGTCGGCTCTAACTTTCTGTGGGGTCAATATATTCCGTGCTGGAGTCGGCTCTAACTTCCTTGGGGTCGACATATCTATACTGGAGTCGGCTCTGACTTTCTTGGGATCGATTCTAACTGTATCCTAGAAAACATAGTCTCTATTCTCAGGTTAGAGTCGGCTCTAGTCTTTGCAGGAGTCGGCTTTAATTTTGATGCAGAAAAAAGGTTCTCTGTTCTCAGGTTAGAGTTGGCTTTAATTTTTCTAGAATCAACTCTACACCATGCCGAAAGTGCCAAACTGTTTTGATACGCTCCGAGTCGATTCTAATCCCTCTAGAGTTGGCTCTAATGTATGAAACTTGACACTTAACATTAGAAATAGATCCAAACTGATCAATTTTCTTGAGTTATGAATACTTAACCATTTTAAATCCTTGAAACACTTTATCAAACTCATTAGTAACATAAGAATATACTCATATGGTTTTTGTTAATCATCAAAATCAATAAATGAGTCAATAGTTTATATATTGAAACAACCTGAAGGTTTTTCCTCTAGTGATAATGAGTAATTAGTATGCAAGTTTAAGAGATCTATATATGGGTTGAAACAAGCCTCTCGACAATGGTACTTAAAATTTCATGATGTGATTTCTTTATTTGGATTTGTAGAGAACATCATGGATCAATGTATATACCAGAAGGTCAGTGGAAGCAAAATTTAATTTCTAATCATATATGTAGATGATATTTTACTTACAACCAATGATAAAGGTATGTTACATGAGGTGAAATAATTTTTTTTTGAGAATTTTGATATGAAAGATATGGGTGGTGCCTCTTATACCATTGGCATTAAAATTTAAAGAGATAGACTTTGAGGTGTTTTTAGGTCTATCTCAAGAAACCTATATTAACAAAATCTTAGAGATATTTTAGATGAAAGATTGTTCACCGAGTATAGCTTCCATAGTCAAGGGTGACATATTCAATTTGAGTCACTGCTCAAGGAATGACTTTGAAGAAAGGAAATAAAAAATATTCCATATGCCTTAGCTATTGGTAGTTTGATGTATGTTCAGGTCTATACAAGGCCTAACATAGATTTGCAGTTGGGATGTTGGAAAGATATCAGAGTAATCCAGGTTTAGAACACTAGAGAGCTGTTAAAAGATCATGAGATATATATCTGATTGCTACCTCTACTATATATGCAAGCAGAGTTCATTGCTTATTTTGAGACTATATCGTATGGTGTATGATTGAAGAGTTTTATCTCAGGGCTTAGAATTATTGATTCTATTGCTAGGCTAATTAAATTGTACTATGGCAATTCAGCTGCTGTATTTTTGGATAAAAACCATAAGAATGGTAGTCGAAGTAAATATATCGATATTAAGTATTTAGCCATAAGAGAACGTGTTAAAGAAAACAAAGTGATCATAGAACATGTTAGTACTGAATTGATGATAGCTGATCCTTAACTAAAGGCATGCCAATTAAGAAATTTAAGGATTATATGGTATGAATAGAAGTTGGTCCCATGATATAATTCTGTTGCCTAGACAACTACTTGTACAATGAAACTCTTTTATGGTTGTGATGTTTTCTCACACTCAGTTGTTTAGTGTACATATTTATTTTGTGATGAGCATCATTAAGTTGAACCTAGAATAAACATAAAATTTATTCATTAATTTATATGGTTTTATGTTTGGGAAATATAATACATTGTGATACATGGTAAATAATACTCAATTTTAAGAGGACCTATTATCATAATCCATGTATTTTATTTTTTACTATAGTAATAGAATATACGGACCAAGTGGAAGAATATTATTTTTTTTTTCATTAAGCATATCGGTTAGATACGATTAAGATGGTCCTCTATTCGATATCAAGGGATTACATGAATTCAAAATTTGAATCCATGATTAAGATAGACATCTCTCAACAATATCCATTTGAAGTGTCCTCTATGATGGACAGATAAGGCATAAAGAAATATAAAACAGGAAGGTCCCTACGCCTGGTCTTTATGAAAGTTTATATCATCACTGAGAAAGACCGTAAGGTGTGGAAGAACCTTACCCTGATCTAAAGAAGAAGTCAACCTATTTGTGTGAAGCAATGGCTGGAGATATTTATGTATATATTCATGATTTACATTATTTATCATGATAAATATATGGTCTCGTATTTCTACATATATGATAGGAATCAATATATAATTTTGTTCTAACACTTCCACCCTAAGATTAAAATTGAAAAAAATATATTTCCAAATAGAAAACAACTAAGGAAAATAGAAAAGAATAAACTTTAAATATGATTCTAATTTTTATTAATGAACAATTTGAATATGATTAATGAAACTTTTATGCCATTATTCCATCAGAATAACTCATAACTATGCTCATCAGCCCCATATGCATGACGTAATTGTCTTTTATTATTATTATTATTATTCTTTACTACATGGGTATAAGTTGAGGGTCACATGCAAGATTTATTTAGATATAGAATAATTAATAGAAAATAGATAGATTGATATAGATGATTGACTGAAATTTAATGATTTAAGCTTTTAAGTTAAAATAGAATTCGCTCTTATATTCTTATCAGACTCAAATTCCATATTTTTAAGGCCAACGAAGAATTGGACAAAGGATGCATGATAAAGAAATCAAGCTGTTTGTTAGAAGCCAATTAGGATAGATAATTTGCTTCATGCAGCTAGACACGCAGAGCACCCACATGAAAACATGTTAATATACCGCAATAGGAATGGCATTAGCAATCTATTAACTAAGTATAATAATACATAGTCAAATTCTTGCTTGTTTCAAATCTATGGATCATTGCCGTAGCCTTATGAATTGATGCAATAATTGAACTTACGAGGGATATATATTTGTAAGAAAAAAAGAGAGCATACATTAAAAAAGAATTATTATAGAATTTTTTTCAATCATATTTGGAAATGAGTTGATTAAAGAAAAGTGTATACGAATACAAAGAGTAAATAAGACCTCTTGAATCGTTAATGACACCTTAGTATCATATAGAATCGGATGTATGCATGAAACTCAATGGGACTTCAGTGAATGAATTTTTCTTAACACGTGCGTCGTTTAGCGGTTTTGAGTTCAAATTTGGAGGTGCCGTTCCACAATATTTCTCCCAAAAAATAATAAAAAAGATTAATCATTTAGGGTGACGTTCCAGAATATTTATGCTCCCTTGTCTTTTTGAGGGAAGTTTATATCCCTTGTCAATATGATTTTTTTGTCTCTTTATCGATGATTCTAGATAGGCCAAAGAAAAAAAAGTAGGGGGAACAAGAAGATATTATTCTTAACAAAAAGAAAAGAGAGAAAAAAAAAAGAAAAAAAAAGAAGAGACCACATTTTACATGGGAAGATAGACGGAGCTTGAGATTCGTGTGATAGAAGACGAATGGTAACTCACATCATCCAAATGATATCGTACTGAAACCCATCTATTGAGCCGATGATGAGACATATGTCACATAGTGATTTGCAATGGAGCATGTCCAATTTCGTCTTAACCTAGCTCCCCGCATGCTTGAGTCGCATGAGAGTTGACGAATGCAGAGTGCAAAGATTTGTGGGCTAAATTATTGTTCTTAAATAATTAAAAAAAGTTTCAAAATGCACATTAAACGGTGTCCCGTTATATTGTGGAAGTCTTGGGTGCTCATTTCGTTCTATTTTTTTAAAGGAATTTAAGGACCAACGCATTAGGCAAGTGATTTGAAACCTTTTTAAAATAGAATGCTATATTTAAATGTAATTTAAATTACACCAAATGTGATTCTTACATGATTATCAAATAGAAAAACCATGCCGAATGATTTTATTCTGTAATTGAGCAATGTAACCATAGGACCAAACTTATAAATAGACTTTAGGTTCAAGATTTAAAGCATAATAACTTCTATACTTTTCTTCCACAAAGATTCTATATTCTGATTTTTTTTGAATGCAAGTTTTGAAGCATTTGAAATAGTTTCTGGATTGCACCTTTATATGATCTTGCTCATGGTAAAAGGATCGAATCGAGCTAAATCATTATACCTTATAGGCAAACCTGCATGAAGAGGCATAAAAATTCGATCAAGTTGATCATTGTACCTTAGGGATAATTTATCTATAACTTACAAAAAAGAGATGAAATTATCCCTTAAGATAGTGGCTAATAGATTCGATACAGGTTTGTCCCTTTATTTTATTTTTAATATTTATTATCTTGATTTATTATTATTATTTTAGAAAGATTTTCGGTAATTTTTGAGCTTTACATCCAATAGTCTAATAACTAATTCCTCTTCAACAAAAATTGCTAGAAAAATCACTTAAAATTTTAGTCATTGCACAATAAGGGATGCATATTTTTAGGTCTTTTCAATTAACTTAAGGTTAATTATTCTTCACCTTTAGCTTAGTTTAATGTTATAGTGTTTCTGGCACCCTTCTTTAGGTCGGCACTAATGTTCTTTTTTGGATTAGCCAACTTTAGTTTAGTCGGTCTTTATTCTTCTGCTCAACTAACTCTAGTTTGATCAATCTTAATTCTTTTGTTTTGTGGATAGATTTTCCCATGCCACAAATATACTCCAAGGTTATCCTCACAAAAATAACCTATCTAGAATAAGGTTGAAATATTATTTCATCTATTTGAGATTTATTCCAACTTTATTCTCTTATCGAAGATGGAGTAGCACTCCCTTAACCCTTTCTTTTTCTTCCCCTGCTTTTTTTTTTTTTTTTTCTCTTGCTTTCTTTGTATCTGGTAGCGCAGCTGTATACTGGTGCTAACACTACCACTAGCTCCAACATAGCCATGGCTCTTCCTTCCCTCATCTAGCAACCTTACACCAACAACGTTGATGCCACCACCTACCTATTGCAGGGAATTATGGTAGCTAAATCAGGGGATTCAACCCTTTTAGGCCAAAAATGGGGGATACTCAAGACGAGCACAATGCTGTCAACTGGGTCACTCTTAGCGGCCTCTTTTCTTCATGACTGGATCCAAAGTCAAATGCTCGATCCCGGCCGCCTTTTGCCGATCTGCTTTGCCAAACCCACTTATCTCTGAGCTAAGCCTCTTCTTCAGCCTACCCACCATCCACAAGCTTACCACCGATAAGCTCTTCATCGAGGATCTTGAGTTAGGCTCCCTCTGTATCATCAATCTTCAGTGAACAGCCTCGACCCAACTATCCAAAGCCTTTGACTAGGCTCCCGTTTTATCCAACATCTCTATGCATGAGCCCTACATTGCTATCAAATTTGTTAGGTTATTGGGTTTGTCACTAAAAGGTGTTGTGTTCCATCTTTCCCTTGCCAAACGCTGAGTTTCTCCTCTATGTCTTGCAACGAAATGTCATGCTTATCAGCATATTCTTTGGTGAGGAAGGTCTCCTCTTCCTCCATTATTGGATTCACTTGGCTCCTCCGTGTCCATGATGACCTGTACTGCTCTCTTTATCGTGCCCTCTTTTCTTAAAGTTGCCTAGTGATTCCTCATCAACGAGTCCTTAATGCATGGCGACTGTAGCTACCATGGTAGGGGATACCTCTCCATTGCTGGGTTGAGTGTCTTTCCTCAGCAGCGATGATGGGCATAGTTGTTGTGGCAATGGGGCTCGACTTGGCTGACAGACAAATGCAGCATTGGCTTCCTCTTTCTCCGTGATACTCCACCATCTACATACTCAGCTCATGTTGGGCTTTTGCCTTGCTCTTGGTTGCTTATCAACGAGGACTGTTGTTCCTTTCTTTTATAGTGTGGATGGCCACAATTATAGTGGTCATTGATAGTGTTGCCTCCACTCCAAATAGGATGGACGAAAGCCATCAATTTCAATCTCAAGGTGCAATGTTGCAACGGATCTCATGCTCTGGTATTCCCACCAGATGTCGGATTTGCTTCAGCATTTTAAGATTTAAGTTCAACAAGGCTGCTCCATCAATATCAATTCATTTCACATGCTTATGTTTAAAAATCTTTCTCTTGGATGGCATGACAGTACTTTTTACTCGTCGCTTCCTATATATGTCATCAAAATATTTTTTTCTAGTCTTCGTACCTCTGCTTGGTTTCCTATGCCTAAAGAAAAAAAATATTAGGGATCTAGAGCTTTTTTTTTTTTAGAAAAACCTTCGATGCTCAAATCAGCCAAGGATGAAAGAAAGCCCTAGAGAGAGGGAGTTTTAGGTTATGTTATACTTTTTGATGTCTAGAAGAGTTTTACCTTGAGGTGGACTATTATATCAAATGATTCTTATAAATTCTGATCTCAAAGAAGATCATATCCTGCTAGAAATTAGTTAGCTAAATTTTTTTATAGAATTGGCCTTATCATATATATATATATATATATAGAAAGTCTTGATTAAACTTATATAGAATTAGTCATCACAAAGGAGAGTCTTCTAATTAGATTTTTTTTCATATGGGATTTAATTTTACCATATATCAGTATAGGATTAATCGGTCAAATTAGCTCACATCACTTGCCAAATAAAAATAAATAATTAAATAAATAAAAGAAAGCATTATAGAATGTAGGGAATGAGTTTTCATTTTTATTTATATACTAACAATAACTCATTATTTTAATAGCATTACACTCATTAAAGACATACTCCATATTTTTATGATTTTTTCAACACTATAAGTGATTTGTGCTGATCATGGATTATTATAATCCAAGCTGACCCTCACATTTTCATCTTCAAAGTGATAACAAAAATGGGATACTTGGTTTTCTCCTTCAAGAGGTGCTTTGCAACATTCTCAGCATATCTCAAAAATAAATCATCAAGTATTTCCCCAAAGTTACGAATAATCATGGGTTCTATCACTGCTCTTATACACTTGGCCACATTTTCTTCGCTTAGTAAATGATCATCTAAATAATCATCGCAATAATCATCAAATGGATCCCAGCTTGACTTGAATATTTGTACTCCATCAAGCTCAAATAGTCCCACACTTTCTATCACCGCCTTTACCTCCTCTATGTAAGGATAAAAAGGCAAATTGAAGGCATCCACCTTTTTCTTTTGTAAGATACCCTGTATTCAATGAATTGTCATATTTCAAAGAATTATTTAGCAAGATATCTACAAAATAGTGCTAAAAAACATAAAAAAGGTAAGGAAACATCATTAATTTAATTAAGAATAAGGATTACAAGCAAATAAATGTGGAATATTAAAGATATCATCTTTTTATATCAATTGTACTTCTTTGTTCTGAGAGAGGTGCTATCAAGATTCAAGATAGAGAAGTCTAGTACCCACAGCAATAGCTATATAATATAATTATGATAAAGCTTAAGGACAGTATACCTCAAAGATCATAATATTGAGTGCCTTGGCTAGCAGTCCCCAAAGGTGGTTTAGTTCTCCACTTTGTGCACACTGGTTAGTCCTTCCCAAAAATGCTAAGACCATTCATCCCCTGAAGGAAAGTTCTCGAAAATAAGATTTAAGAAATGTTGAAAAGTCTCTCTGATATTGCTCTTTATATGATTCCATCACAACAGACGGACTTGTCTCTGAAAGATAGATGTTCCCTTTATTCAAAGGAACACCTGTGTCTCGCTTTCGACTCCCAAAGGTACCTAATATTTCAAAATTGAAATTAATATTCTGAAATAGTAAATGACATATGGTTGATTTAATAAAATATGCATATCTCTTATCACTCTTATTTTTGCAGACAAAGGATTATACCATTATTTTGTCAGTGCAATTAGGGCCACTTGATGAAATGATTTTTAAATATTAAACCAAGATCTATAAAAACCTTATATATATATATATATATATCAGTAAAGCAACAAGTTTTCAATCCTTTTTTCTGATTTTCACTCATTCTGCTTGAAATTAGATGGCACAAGTTAGTGTACTACTTAATGTTTTTTAGAGTGGTATGAGCTAGTTTGACTCATACACTAAGTCTAATCTTAGTACTGTACTTGTATTTTATTGATACGATATATATATAGTCAATGTAGAATGATAGATTTCTCCCAAACAGTACTGTTGTCAATTCCTCCTGACTCACGGACTTGTTGCCATGCAAAAGAGGGCACAAAGATCAAGTTGTTTGAATAAATCAACACGACCATGCATGTTTTGTTGAAAATAATATTTTGGTAGCGCTCTAAAATGCTCAAGAAGAAATGCTAGGAGTGAGAGAAGTTTCTATAATATTATTTTTATTACATCATAATGAACCTTTTAGACTTTTCATATGATATTTATAGATATAGAAAGTGACTATTGATCTTCCCTCATTAATACATCATAATGAACCTTTTAGACTTTCTATATGACTTTTGGTTTTACAACATGACTCTTCAGATTTCAATGTGACTCTTCATTTTCTGCAACTATAGTTAATTCTTCAGAATTTATTATGACCTCTCGGTTTCATCACCACAATTAAGTTTACCATTTCCAACACCCCTTTAAACTTAATTGTCTTATTCATCATATCTTCAATACTGATTTGGACCGCAACCCGGAGGAAAATCTCTTCTTGCAAATGTCCTTCTCATTGATGTATGAGGTGGATATCTTGTATCTTCTTCAATCACCCTTCCTTCATCTTCTATAATAACTCTTCTATTCATTGTCAGCTTCAACTCATTTAATTCTTTAATACTATCTTCATATTTGTTCTTCAGCTCTTTATAGGCTTCATGCAAATCTTGCATTGCTATCTTGACACTTCAATTTCCTAAAAATTTAGTTTTTCAAGCATTTTTTTGAGCATTACCTTTTATGGCGCAACCACAACTATTACCTTTTCATCCTCCATTTTGCTTAATTGGTGTTGAAGTTTCTATTCTTCAACCTCTGAAGACTGCTCTTGTCTTCTTTTTCTTTTGTAAAGTCTTGTTATCTTAGACTTGCACACTTCTCAACGGATTCCTTTGATCCGAAGACTTAACACTTAGATGGAGGATATGAACTTCTTCACGCCAGGCTCTTGGGCTATCTTGCTTTCTTTGACACCACTTGGTTTGGGATCAACCAGGCTCTGATATAGTTGGGGATCAACCAGGCTCTGATACCACTTGTTGGAAACAAGGTGGGCACACAAGGAGCTCTGATACCACTTGTTGAAAATAATATTTTTGGTAGCGCTCTAAAATACTCAAGGAGAAATGCTGGGAGTGAAAGAAGTTTCTATAATATTATTTCTATTAGCTTTCCTCACTTACTCTATAACTCACTACAATATTTTCTATTTATAGATATAGAAAGTGACTATTGATCTTCCCTCATTAATACATCATAATGAACCTTTTAGACTTTCTATATGACTTTTGGTTTTACAAAATGACTTTACATATTTCAATATGGCTCTTCATTTTCTGTAACTATAGTTAATTCTTCAGAATTAATTATGACCTCTCGGTTTCATCACCACAATTAAGTTTACCATTTCTAACATGTTTATGTAGAAGAATATTGCCATGGAGTGTCTTCAATCTCCACAAAAAAAGTTATATTTTCTTTTAATATTAAACCATGGTTGATCACCCTAAAAGGTAGAAATTTGTTATGGGCAAATGTTAATAATTAGCATGAAAGTTATTCATTGGATAAATTTCATGATACTTTTCAGTTTTAAATCCACATAATCGGCCAATTAAGATGTCACATAATTTTTATTAAGAAGGCTAGAAAATATTGTGTTACTGAATGCCACAAGATTATTTTGACATCATAAATTTTTTCACAAGTTTAATTTGATTGGCCTTCTCTCTTTAAGTGTAGATTTGATTGCCCATGTTTAAGTGTGGAGGGAGTCGCACGAACGCTGAAGCGTCGAGGAACCGCTTCGGACGAGGAAAATGTGAAATATAAATATTTGGGCCCAGGGATAGCATGTCATGAGCAGTATGTTGGAAAAAGTTTAAAATAAAATAAAAAAAGACTTATGCGAGCATTAAATGCTTGCATCGAACGCTTAATGCTCGCATGGAATGTGAGCGTCACGTCCTAAACGCTCGCTTCCAGCGAGCATTCTCGTTTGCGCGCAAGCATTTTGCGAATGCTCGCTCGTGAGCATTCATTCGCGGACGCTCGAGCATTGAGCGTTCATAGAGAAACAGTAACGAAGCCATAAATGATTATAATATTTTAAAATATAAATAGGGACTTAAAAATTCAAAATGAACATGATATTATGAGTAGCCCTCGGAGTACTCTAATTTTACTTTATTCTTAATTTTTATTATTGTTATCTTTTTCATGGGCATCCGAAAGAGTCATTGGGTTGTACCTCCATACGATTGTACAATTATGCTCGTAATGGAAGGTTCGGATCAAGCCGGATCATTGTACCTTAGAGACAGATCACTAACAACCTATACGAAGGGGTAAAAACTGATCCTTAGGGTAGTCACCAACAACCTGTACGAATGGGCAAAAACTGATCCTTAGGGCAGTATCTAATATACCTCAATCCATGCATAATTCTTAACTTATGTTGATTTTAATTCTTTATGCATTTAAATTTTTTAGAATAAATTTCTAGTAATTTCTATGAAGGAATTTTTGCATAAATTAAAAATATTTTCCAACAACTAAGGATCAGTTTTTTGATTTTCTAAAAATTGCTAGATTTTCATTGTAAGTATCATTTAAGTTGTTTAATTAATTATGAAGTCTTTAAGATGCATTTGTATGGTTTTGTATCTTGTTCTTCATGTGATGGTGTTTATGAATATTTTGCTAATTTTTTTCTTTGTCGCAAATAAATGGATCTACAGTATTAGAATGCAGAACCAACAACTCAGTGTTTGGTCATTATTTTTTTTTTACAGTACGATATGCATCTTAAATTTTAATTACTTTTTGTTATTAGCAGAATTTTGCAACTTGAACTTTTTATTAGTTACGGGATGACAATGTGTCATGGGCCTAAAATTTTCTTTTACATATATAGTTTACAAGTCTGCAGTGTTCTAAATAAATTTTATGTCTATGTATTATTTAATGGACCCTAATTGTTATTGTTAACCTATGGCTACCCTTGCACTTTCTTAAAACTTATTATGTTCTGTTATTGCATAATATCTCATGAAATTTGTTTGTGGGATCTGCGGGATATATCTTATACTTTAGAAAAGGAAAGGAAGGGAGAGGTCAAATATATGGGTCATTGATGGCCAAGAAATTAGGAAAAGGACATGCAACAGTTTCTTTGGAAACAAAATTCTAATTTAAGCTTTGCTTTCTTAATATTATTTTATTTTTATAGTTACTAATATGATGACTGGATGTGTTTTCAATTATCTTATAATAAAAACAATGCATATTCAAGAGTATAACTAGAATATGACAACCAAGGATGAACCATATATGTTTACAAATACCAGATCATCATAACATAAATAAAAAATTATTTTTCCAAAGAAAAATGGTCAATGAAATCTCATAATTATATCTGTACATGCCATCAGTGCATGATGATGTGCATCAGTTCTTGCTGGCTTGGTGGATATAGATACATTGACCACCATGCAATGAAGTCTTGAATTAATCTTGTCAGTCAATTAGTTCGATGCAGGTATGGCTGGTTGAAACTTAAAGGATAAAAGTTTAGTAAAGTTGACAGCAAGCTGCATACACGTGCATATGCTTTCTTAGAGAAAAGCATGTAAACATTTACAAAAGTGCAGGTGTCTTTTTAATGCTTGTCTTGAGTTTTATAAGTGAACCTGAAACAATTTCTATTGGCATAAAATTGGGATGGTAGTAGCAGATTATGTATTATTTTGAAAATTGAGAGTTGGCATGTATGCTTCTGTCAGTAGAATGTAGTCATGCTTTATACATCACTTACCATACAGCTACAAAACTTAAAAATTTCTATGATGTACACATGTGTGTGTGTATATATATATGTATATATGTATGTATGTATTATATATATACATGTGCCTACACACATACATGCACTTGTACACATGATATATGCGTGCTTGTATGTAGATGTATTTTCACATCATTTTGTTAGTTTACTTTCAAGTGCAGCTACTAGCATATTTGCATTCTTACATAAACGAAAAAGTTTTCCTAGTCCAAGTAAGTGTTTTCTCCATATAAGTGTTTTCTGGTATAGTGGTCAATATTTAATATCTCCTTGCAGTTGTTCCTTGCTAGACAAAGTGATAGCATTGTGCAAATACTTACTGCTTACCTACTATTGTGAATCTTTTTATGTTACTAAATGGCAAAGTTTGGATGAACTTAGATGCTGAGACAAGGCATTTCATATAAATGCTCTGTTTTGAGTCTCTTAAAATCTATTGCCATGAGATTTAATTAAAGTTTTTATGATTTACTAAATAATCACATGACTTTTGGAATAACCAACTTATTATTTATCTTGTATTTGAGTAGTCAAGTAATTATTTCTTCTACCTGAAACTAAGTTTCCTAATCCAACTTTTCCTATAAATAAGATTTGTTGGTAATTATGTGCTTTGTCATTTTTTGTGTAAGAATGCTGGTATTACTTTCCATATATGATCTTGACCTGGTGATTAGATATGGCCCATTATCTGCATTCAAAATTAACTTATTCTACATATGGTTATGTTTTATCATGTAACATAAATTTTGATTTACTCAATATTTGATGATGCAATTGCCAAACCCATGTAGTTGGGCAAGGCATTACTGAATGATTCGAGCCTCATAAATGCATTGCAGAAAGCTTATTTTTTCATATGATGATGTTTTTGAATATTACATCGATGGTGATTATTTATCTGCATTTTGTGCAATTATCATTCCTTAAAAGTTTGATTAAGACTTGTTCTTTATGGCTATGATGGACCATTTCAAAAGCAAGCATATTACTATTCAAAATGTATCTATATTTAATTCTTTTATTTGAGGATAAAAATCTCATGCTAACCTGGCTCTAGTATATTATGTATTGTGGCATGCCGGGCTTAGACATGTCAATTTATGGCATGCTTTGGTGCACATGCTAGTGAGGCAATGATATGGTGCTGCATATTGTGGTATTTCCTTAGAATTTGTTAGTCTGAGAAGAATTTGATAAATCAATTAACCAAGGAATTATCTAGGAGTGGAGTCCTAGATTAATCAAGGGGATGTGGCTTAAGCCTATTAATTGATCACCAGCAGTGGATACCCAACCTCTATGATTGGAGATCCCATGAAGGAGGTTCAATATGGTAGAAACAAAGCTGATTGAGTGATCATATTAGAGTATAATTTTTTGAAAAAAAAAAAATTCTCATCCCATCCCTATGATGAGTTCTCTTATAAAGTGACAAAGTAAATCTGTGTAAGGTTAAGTTATATTCTTAATGGATCCAAGGTAGGTTATCTGTAGGGTATTAGTCACAAAGACCCTTGAAGGATTCACCTATATGAGAATCGTCATATTAGGTCGTGACTAAAGGTTGGGCTAACCTTAAGAAATTCTAATAAAAATCAAGGTACTAAGCGCAAGGCCTTTAATGCACTGACCGCTTAAACCCAATTGATCCATACTATGTGTGTGATTAGTAGAAGTCTGAGTCAAGGACCTAGTTTAAGATTTAATCCACTATGGTTCCTTTAGGTGTATACAATCAACACTAAGTAAGGTTCAAGTCCACAGAATACTTCACCCATTGCGCAGTATAATATGCCCTAAAATTTTTGTTATATTGATTTTATTATTTATTTTATTTTAAAACTTTTGTAGAGGATTATTAAAACAAGTTTAAAATAAAATAGAAAAGGGACTCACGCGAGCATTAAATGCTCCGTGGGACGTGAGCATCACGTCCTAAATATTGCTTGCTGCTAGTGAGCGTTCTGTGAATGCTCGCATAGCGAGCGTTCTGTGAATGCTCGCATAGCGAGCATTCCGCAAATGCTAGCCAGCGAGCATTCATTCGTGAACGCTCGAGCATTGAGTGTTCCAAGAGGAACGGTAACGAGGCCATAAAGCCATAATATTTTAAAATATAAATAGGGACTCAAAGATTCAAAATGAATAGGATCTTATGAGTAGCCCTCTGAGTACTCTCATTTTACTTTATTTCTAATTTTTATTATTGTTGATCTTTTTTCATGGGCATTTGAAGTAGTCATTGGATTGCAACTCCACACGATCGTGCTCATAGTGGGGGGTTCGAATCGAGCCGGATCATTGTATCTTAGGGATAGATCGCCAATAACTTGTATGAAAGAGCAAAAACTGATTCTTAGGGCAGCTGCCAACAACCTCTACGAAGGAGCAAAAACTAGTCCTTAGGGCAGTGTCTAACATGCCTCGATTTAGGCTTAATTCTCAACTTATGTTGATTTTAATTCTTTATGTATTTCAATTTTTTAGAATGAATTTCTGATAATTTCTATGAAGGAATTTTTGCATAAATTAAAAATATTTTTCAATACAATGCTGTTGGATGCACATAAAAAAAATTCAGAGACTAAACAATATTGACCTGGAAACATGATATTTAATTATTTATTAACATAAAAAAAACAATATCCAACCAAACCCCATCAGCGAGATCTGTTTTTGCTTGTCTTCAATTAATCCCAGAAAATCTATAGAGGAATAAAAATTAAAAAAATTCAATTCATGGCTGCTTTTCAGATGGGCTTTACCAGCATTCATGAGTAATTTTTTATTTGCTCACCATATGTAATTAGAGTGGTATGAAATTATCAAATCAATGGTAGTCTGTATGGAGGAATTGAATTGGTTTGAATTAAGATATATCTTGAGTGTGTGGTTAAAATAGAGTGATTTCTATAAATCTAAACAATAGTACTTAAAACCTCGCATAAGTGTTAAACAGGCGTCCGTCATGTTGAGCACACATGCTTTAAGATCATGCGCGAGGTTCCCTGGTTCGTTCGCTAGTGCTGCTTTAGATTCGTGCTCCGGCTTTCTTCTTCCTTGATCTCCGGCGATCTTCATCGGCTGGGTGCGAGCCTCTCCTCCATCTGTCGTTTTGCCTTCCTCCTCCTTCCCATGGCTCCTGATTCGGCTGAGGAGGTTCATTTTTCCCGGAGATCTGTTCCGGTTTCCGGCTTCAAATGGGTCTCTTCTTCTCCCTCTCCGTCGGAGGTGGTGATGCTGGAGTCCATTTTCCGGAAGTTGTTCAGATCCCGGTTCCTCTGCTGGAAGAGGAGGCGGCGGGATGGAAGCAGTTTGCAGTCATGGCCCGTTCTTTCTCTCGATGGGTGCCGGCTGAAGCGTATATCCGGAATTCAGGCGAGCTGGGATCTCAGGAGGCATCGTCCCGGTCTCCTTGGCGTTTCCGTTGTCACCTATTCCGGTTTGAAGATCCAAAGGCTGTTGATTTAGTTCTTAATCGGCCGTGGGTGATAAATGGCCAGATTATCGGTACTGAAGCATGGCGTCCGGATTTCTTCCGACGAGCAATCCATCTCCTCTGCGTTGGTCTGGATGAGGTTGCCTAGCCTCCCTATGGAGTTCTGGAAGGAGGAATTCCTCAGGTCCATCTCGGAGCAAGCTGGATCTTTCTGCTGTGTTGATGCTGTGACGGCGTCAAGGAACAGGGGAGGGTATGCTAGGGTGGCGTTGCGTGTAAACCTGTCATCCCCTCCGTCCTGGGACTAGGGTTCAGGGGCTGAGAGGTCCCTTCTGGCAGCCTTTCGTCTTCGAATCCTTGGAAGGCTTCTGCCCTAAGTGTGGGTCTTTGCATCTGGAGGGTCCCTGTGCGCCTAAGGCCAAGGCTGATTCGGAGGTCTCTGTCAGCAGCTTCTTCTTCGGGTGGTTGGCTGCAGTCCGTCAACGGAGGCATGCTGATGATCCCCTGCTTCAGTCACAGTATGCTGCCTCTGGTCCCCGCTCTTCTCCTCTGCCTGGTTCTTCGGAGACGAGTATGAAGGATGGATGGAAGACCCCGTCGAAGGTGGGACGAAGAAGTTTTCCTGGGTCAGGGAATTTGGCTCCTGTTTGTAGTAAGCCGGGAGGGAAGACGGATTGCCCTGCTTCAGCTTCAGTGGCAGTGCCAATTCCCCTGGTGAATGATGTTTCTAATGTCATTATTCAGAGGAAGAAGACGCTGGCTAAGGGAGGGAAGCAGAATCCTAAGTCTGGTGGCCGTGCCGGTTTCCCTTCAGCGTGCCGTTTCAATAGATCAGTTAAGGGAAAGATCAAGGTGGATCACAGTGGCTCTCTGAATTTTTTTCTTCCCAATCCCTAATATCAGTTAATCCTTTTGCTTCCTTGGCTTTGGATCCTCAGTTGATGGCCAGGTGGAAAATAGGGTGAAGGGTTCGGGGCCTCTTAAGCGGGCGCGAACTGTTGAAGGTCTGCCCCCCAGATCTATTTCCAAATCGGATAAGAAAAAAGGGAAAGATAAGGGAAATATGGCCAAATGTAGAGTGGAAATCAATCCGTGCCTACAAAAACTGCCCAGCCTCTTTGCTGCTTGGAACCGAATCAGGAGCTGCATCGTAGTAATCCTGATAGGCCTGCAGACCAGGAGGGTCAGGGTAATGATGTAAACCTTATGGGCCTGGGTTCATGTCTCAATGAGGCAGATTCTGTGCCTGCAGGACAGCTCTCTTCAGACTGCTGACAGTGAGATGGTAGAGGACCAGGAGGTGGTCCTAGCTATTTCCAGTTAATCTATGAAGATCTTAATTTGGAATGTTAGAGGAGCTAATAAGCCTTCTTTCCGTTCCTCTTTTGGTAGATTGATCCAGATACATAACTTTGATATATGTGTCCTTTTAGAAACCAGGCTGTCAGGTGAAAGTCTGGTGCGGTTTCAGAGGCAGATTGCCGGTCCTGGTCTTCATATGCGGTGGAGGCTGTGGGGCAGTCTGGAGGTATTTTGGCTGTTTGGCGTGACTCTGCCGTCACGATTGATGCTTTCCATCAAAGTAGTCAACAAATAGATCTTGCTGTCTCAGAAGGGACTTCTGATCCCTGGATCATATCGGCAGTCTACGCCAGTACGGATTACCGTGAGCGTCGTACTCTTTGGTCCGATTTGACTTCCCTCCTAGCTCAAGGAATTCCTTCCATTATTGCTGGTGATTTCAACTGTATTACCGAAGCTAATGAGAAGAGAGGGGGTAGGCCAGTTACCAATTCAGCTGATATTAATGAATTTAGATCATTCATTGGATCCACTGGGCTGATGGATTTGGGGTACTCGGGGCCTCAATTTACTTGGTGCAATAACCGACAGGGGACAGCTCGCGTCTGGGAGAGAATTGACAGAGCTCTGGCTACTCCTCAGTGGCTCCAAAAATACCCTGCTGTTACTGTCACTCACCTTCCTAGGATTGCCTCGGATCACTGCCCTATTCTGATTTCCTTGGAGGCTGATCTTCAACTGAGGAAACAGTTTAGATTTGAACGGTTCTGGACGGTCCACTCTACTGCTCGGACTATCATTTCCCAGATCTGGCACCTTCCTATCAGGGGTAATGCAGCCTATCGGATTTCCCGTCGTCTTATTTTGGCCAGCCGCAGACTTTCCAGATGGAATAGACTGGAGGTTGGGGATCTGGTTAGGCAAGTGGAGAAGGCTGAATCTGTTATTTGTGCCATTCAGTCGAAGGAGGACCTCGACGGATTTCTATTGGACTCTGATCTCTCCCTGTTGCGAGAGAATCTTGCTCGTCATCACTCCCTTCTTCGACAGCAAGAGTTATATTGGAGGCAACGATCCAGAGTTCAGTGGATCCGTGAAGGGGATCGTAATACCAGATTCTTCCATCAGGCTACTCTGAAGCGGCGGGCAGCCAACAGAATCCGGCGGTTAGTGGATGCTGAGGGAAATTATCAGGAGGATATTCACCATATTCGTTCTCAGCTTCTTCATTTCTTCCAATCAAGATGGTCTGAAAGTTTGGGCAACGGGGTTCCGGTTACTCGGGTTTCTGATACCCGGAAGGTATCCTCTTCGGATAACGCCCTACTAGTCAGGCCTATTTGTGCGGAGGAGGTTCGTCAGGCTCTTTGGGATCTTGGTCCGGATAAGGCTCCTGGGCCGGATGGATTTCCGCCCTTCTTTTTCCGTCATTATTGGGATATCGTTGGGCAGGAAATGGTTCAGGCTATCCAAAATGTTTTCCAATCTAAGCATATTCCTGAGGATTGGAATCGCACTCTTATTACCCTTGTGCCTAAACGCCCGGATGCTTCTCTTCCTCAGCACTTTAGACCGATTAGCCTATGTACTACTATGTACAAGGTCTGCGCACGTCTCCTAGCTTCTCGTCTCCGTGCGGTGATCCCCCGTATTATTTCTGAGGAACAAGGGGCGTTTATCAGAGGACGTTCTATCTCGGATAATGTCCTTATCACTCAGGAGTTTATGCACGACCTTCATAGAGCCCCTGTAGAAGGTGTCTTATGGCCATTAAGCTTGATATGGAAAGGGCTTATGATAGACTGAGTTGGAACTTCTTATATCGTTCTCTTCAGGGTTTTGGTTTTGATGAGAGCTTTACTGAATGGGTTATGGCTTGTATCCAGAGGCCTTCCTTTTCATTGATCATCAATGGGAGCCCGACTGAGTTTTTCCAGTCTTCGGTTGGATTACGTCAGGGATGCCCTTTATCTCCCCTTCTGTTCATCTTGGCTGCGGATGATCTCTCTCGAGCTCTACATCAGGCTCAGTACAACCAGAGGATTGTCCCTTTTAATGTGGGGGATGCGGGTCTTTCCATCTCCCATCTTTTGTTTGCGGATGACTGTATTCTTCTGGGCCAGGCCTCTACTGAAAATGCGGCTTCCTTTGATTCCATTATTCAGTGCTATTGTCAGGCTTCGGGCCAGAAGGTCAATCTTCAGAAGTCTTCTATCTGCTTCAGTCCGAAGACATCCAGACTTACCAGTGAAGCTATCATTGATCGGTTGGGTATCACTACTCAGACTGATCGTTTTATGTATTTGGGGATCCCCATGACTGGCAGACGCCTCGATGCTCTGATTTTGTGGACCTCGAGAGGCGGGTTCGTCAGCGTATCGACGGTTGGCATGTCACTGATCTTTCTATGATGGCTCGGATCACCATTATTCGGTCGGTTCTCTCTTCCCTTCCGCTCTATATGTTATCGAATACGGCCATCCCGACTACTTGTTTGAGGAGGTTTGAGAGATGGATCAGAGATTTTTTATGGGCTTCTATGCAAGACGGGCATGGTATTCATCTTCTTTCCTGGGACAAGATATGTATGCCTATTCATGAAGGTGGTCTCGGGATCCAATCCTTGGTGGTTAGGCGCCAAGCTTTACTGGCCAGACATGCTTCTCGATTCCTTCTGGAGCCGCACTGTCTCTGGAGCTCGGTCATGCGGCAAGATATGGTGATTGGAAGCCAGAAGAGCTCATTTCGTCGCCCAGGGGCAGTTCCTCCTTTTGGAAGGAGGTGTGCCAGGTTGGCGACTCTATTCGGATGAATATCTCTTGGATGATTGGTGATGGTCACTCTATAGATGCCATTCAGGATTCGTGGATTTCAGAGCTTCCACTGTCTCGGTGGCCCTCATTCTTTAGCACTGATATTCCTACTGATACGAGGGTTAAGGATTTGATTTCATCAGTCCCCCCCTCCTGGAATACCCCCATGGTGACTAGTCTATTTGGCGAGGATCTATCTCAGCGGATTCTATCGATCCCTCTTATCTCTTGCCCCTCCGCAGATGTGAGGCTTTGGCAGAGATCCTCCCTCCCTAGGGCCCCTCTCAGGATCTTGTCAAGATATTCAGGCCTCGGGCTCAGAGTACAAAGGATGCTGCGTGGATATGGAAGCTTCCCACTCTTCCTAGGGTTCAGCTTTTTATCTGGAAGCTTCTGTGGGACTGCCTACCGACGAGTGCTATGCTCTCCCGTAGGGGTCTCCCTATCCAGTCGACCTGTCCCTTGTGCGGTATGGAGGACGAGACTACCGATCATGCTATATTCAAATGCCCTAGAGCTAGATGGATTTGGCATTTGATGGGCTATGAGTACAGAGTGGATGTCTACGGTTCTCCTCGTCCTATCTTTCTCCAGGATCTCCGGATGGCTCCTCAGCACATACGTGGTCTTTGGGCGATCACGGCATACCAGATTTGGCTATCAAGGAACCAGATTATCTTTTCGGAGGATTGTATCTCTTCACATCAGCTAATAAGGAAAATCAGATCATTGTCCGCGGATTGTGCCCGTGCTCTTCATTCTGTTGGTTTTGACACCTNNNTGTATCCCGTGCCCATCAACATAATGGGTCCCATAGAGATTAATTAGAGACCTACAATGTTTGGTATGGGCTCCCATCTAAATCAATTTCGAATGCTACCACAAACCAAACACGCCTTTAATGCTTGTGCAAATAATTAATAACTTTAATTAATTATTTGAGTGTGACAACGTACTGTGGGTCCCCCCCACCCATGCGATGCGATGGGAAATTGGAAAATATTTCAGTATTAACGGCATGGAAACGAACCTGAGAGAGAAACATGAGACGGTTGGAAGAGTGAAAGAAATAAACGCTTCGCGATGGAAACAGCCTGCCGTAGAAAGAGCTGGGCACTCCCACCACGTAGAACGGCGGAATCCCGGATCCCTTCTCCTCCTTTAATTTCTCCTCGTATCCTTTCAAAGACTTTGTGCATGGCTGTTCGATCAATACACACGCTAGATGCACACCTTTATGCATCATTTTTTATGTACAAAAACTTTTTCAGGTTGCAATGCCCATGGTGCACTCTAGGACTCGGATGTTGTCATCAATTTGGCTTCTGTTTACCAGGTTTGATAGAACTGAAGGGCTTCGGCAGTTAGCATGGCAAGTCTAATAGGTAAGGGTTTAGGCTAAGGTCTACTGCCATTTGGACGGTGATCACATGCAATCGAAGATTCATGGTAGACTAGCACGGATGCACGTCCCAAATGAATTGATACTTTTACGAGTTTGTGGCACACAGTCATGCATACATGAATGCAGAGCACAAAGAGGACCTACACCCTTTGCAATTCTTAACATTGGTCTCCACAAGCGTGTTTCGGTTGTTGTGGTTTGCTCGCAAAGTAAAGCAGTATCACCATGACCCATAGAAATAAAGGTGAAATATAAGTGACATCCATAATCAAATTATATCTATATGGTTAAAAATATTATACTTAATTACTATATATTTTAAGCATAATCAACTATATTCATATGATTTAATATATTTTGCTTAACAAACATATAATTTAAACACTATCAAATTATTTTCATAAAAAAGTTAGGATGCATTAAATAATGTTTGGGCAGGTTTAAAAAGATGGGTGGTTCAGTATAATATTTCAAACTACATTGTGATACCTGATAGTATTTAAAAACATATTAGTTAAGTATTATATATCAAAACACATAAAGCATAATTTAACTATAGTTTAGTATAAGATTTGAAACTATATAGATACAATTTAATAATGCTTAAATCATACGGTAGTAATTTATATTTTATCCTAAAAATAATGATAAAAAGATTTATGCCTATAAGAAACTTATGCTTCATGTTAGAATCATAGCAAGGAGCTTCATGTAATAATCCATCCATATCATCAAATGGCGGCTAAGGATGAGTAGCTTTTGATCTTGTTAGAGAAGGCGATGCAGAAAAGAGAGATTCTTAAGAGAGAAAAGTTAGCTTTACTTAAGTTTGAGAGTCCCGTGTAAAGAAAGAAAGAAAAGAAAAAAAAAAGGGCCCTTTCCTATCTTTGGACTAACCTTTCATATGATCAACTAGCTTTTATAGATGATGATATAAGATTAGGTAGCTCATCTAAATCATGTATCATATATTTTATCATAACGGATTCATCTTACACATACACATTGATTGTCATAAATTACACTTTATACAGGAAGTGGCTAATTCTCCTAATTTGTCATGAAATGTGCGTCCTAATTAGCCGGCCATTTCAAACTGTTAGTAATGAGCCTCTACATTGCAGGACCAACGATCGTTTGCTATACATATAATCTTACGATGTTTCGCTGGAGTCTCACTGAGAACTAGTTAGAGCTGGGCTCATGGTTATAGGCCTTGTCACAACTGTTCTGTTAGGAGCTAATTTATATCACAAGCATGTTAGAGCAATTTGCTCGTTCAGCTAGACACCCAAAGGACCCATATGGACACCAGTTGGATTTCTGTCCACAATGTACCACAAAAAATGCTTGGTGATGTGGCTGATGAAACTATGTGGGTAATCATGGAAAAATTGACCAAGTTGGCGCGGACAGATAAATCGAGGGTGGCCCCGACTTCTCCAAGTCGGCCCCGCGTCTGCCTCGGCTCCTCCATGGTGGCCCCGGTAGCCCTCGCTGCTCCAGTCTTTCCAGATAAGTCGAGGCGGCCACGACTGCTCCAAGTCGGCCCCGCATCTGCTTCGGCTCCTCCGTGTTTAACCCGGTGGCCTTTTGCGGCCTCGGCCTCTCCAGATAAGCCAAGGCAGCCCTGACTTCTTCAAGTCGGCCCCGCAACTATCCCGGCTCCTCCGTGGCAGCTTCGGCAACCCTTTGCTGCCCCGGTCTCTGCAGATAAGCCAAGGCGGCCCCGACTTCTTCAAGTCAGCCCCGTGTCTGCCCCGGTTCCTCCGTATCGGCCTCGGTGGTCCTCTACGGCCCCGATCTCTCCAGACAAGTCGAGGCTGCCCCGACTTCTCCAAGTCGGCCCCGTGTCTGCCTCGGCTCCTCCATGTCGGCCCCGGCGACCTTCTGCGGCTCCGGTCTCTTCAGATAAGCCGAGGCGGCCCCGACTTCTCCAAGTCGGCCCCGCAACTGCCCCGGCTCCTCCGTATCGGCCCCGGCGGCCCTCTGCGGCCCCGGTCTCTCCAGACAAGCTGAGGCAGCCCCGACTTCTTTAAGTCGGTCCCGCGTCTACCCCGACTCCTCCGTATCAGCCTCGGTGGCCCTCTGCGGCCCCGATCTCTCTAGAAAAGCCGAAGCGGTCCCGACTTCTCCAAGTCGGTCCTGCATCTGCCCCGGTTCCTCCGTGTCGCTCCGATGGCCTTCTGCGGCTCCACCTCTCCAGATAAGCCGAGGTGGCCCCGACTTCTCCAAGTCGGTCCTGGCTGCCAAGACCATCAACTTTCTGACCCGCATAGTTTGACACAGCCAGGCCCACCTACTGCCTGACCACGCCGTCGATGGGACCAGGCCCACCTACCAACTGGCCTTACCGACCGATGGGACATGACCCACCAAC
This sequence comes from Calamus simplicifolius, assembly GCA_900491605.1. Taxonomy (NCBI): domain Eukaryota; kingdom Viridiplantae; phylum Streptophyta; class Magnoliopsida; order Arecales; family Arecaceae; genus Calamus; species Calamus simplicifolius. The sequence continues at coordinate 335,384 of UESW01001507.1, forward strand.
CGTCAGCTCCTCCCTCTCCGATGGAATAGAACCTACCGACCAGCCCAAATTCACATAACTTCCACGTGTTCCACGGACATCTCTCCCTCATGGAACCTCACGTAGCTAATCCCCATGCAAGTGTCGAATGCCTATAAAAGGTCAAGTCAACTGGAGAGCCAGGTATGTGAACACAAGTGCTCACTTACACTATCATCCCAGAAACACTACGACTCTTGGAGTTCTTTCTGCCCCTAAGGAGCTCTCTCGGGCTACCTTTCGGCTGTGACCTCGGTTGCTAACTTAGGCGTCGGAGGGTCCCTATCGAAGCCCCTCCCTCCGGTCTTGGGACTTCTTGCAGGTCATCCCGCGTGAAGAGGACCCCATCAGCAAGCAGACTCATTTTCCCTATGCTCAAGTCCAGCGATTGGGCATCATCACTGGGCATTGGCTTGAACACTCGGTTATCTGAGTGTTACAATAGAGAGTCAATTTTTTATTTGTTTCACTGATGTTCTTTATGAATGATAGATTATTAAGATCCTACAAGGATGCTACAAAGGTACGAGGTACTCGAATGAATCTTCTCCTTGAAATCTAGGAGTGGATGATTGTCAATAGAAATGCGAAGAGCACCGTTTCAAACGGAAGATTGCTAGCTGAGATCTTTCCATCATAGATTATGATTGTGATTTTTGCTATACCTGCTTGTGGTCCACATTATGCTAACATTTTGTACTGAAGTTTCGGTTACAAGTCTAAATTGTACGTCAAAGATGTGTACCTAAGTATGTTGGGAAATAACAAAGCCAATCGGCAATATTTGGAGAATTTGGAAACTCAAAGCTCATCAGAGGATAATCCATTTTATCTGGAAGGTGGTGCATAATGGTCTCCCAACTTCGCATCTCCTGTCCCAAAGAATTCAATCAATTTCACGATATGTTGTCGATGATGTCATATTGCAATAAAAACTACTGACCACCTATCATTCCGGTGTGCCACATTTATACAGGTTTGGTCTCTTCTTAACTATCTCCTAATTTATGATTTCCAAACAGCCATGATCAGGTCCCAAACATTTATATTATACATTGTGGAACATATGGCAACATCAGAATGAATGTTTTATACATGTTTGGCACTCCTGGCGTCTAGGATGATCTTCTACGATCTATCTCAGGTCCTTTTATCCTTTACCTACTTGATCATCTCTGCAATCAGGACATATTAAGATAGTTTTGATGGCTCTCTTCATGTTGATTCAGCTGGTGCTGGGTTTATAATTCATGAGCATTTAGGCCAGAGTTATCAAAGCCATATCAGTATCACTGTTTGCTACTTCAATTTTACTGCATGAACGGTGGCATGGTTTAGAGCAGCTTTGGAAATATTAATTGATATTCATCACATCGAACTAGAGGGAGTCTTACCCATTTTGACTTCACGGATTACCAACCGTTTATCAGAATGGATGCATCCTTGTTGCTGTTGCTATTCCATACTATCTTCGCCTTCCCAACAATTAGATGCGGTCATATGTATCATGAAGCAAATCAAGAAGCTGATTTTTTTGCTAAATGGAATGCTACTGCAAGACAGCATAGGACTTGGACTATAAAATCAACTTCTACTGTGTCTTATGTCTATCTTTTTAATCTTCTAGATTTGAGCTTCTCGATCAAAGACTTGGTAGTTTACCGTTTAATCTTTTGACTTAAAATTTTTAATTTCAATGCAAACTTTAATTGTATATATAAATATATTAGTCATCATCCACTAGAAGGTACGGCCTAGTTTTTTTTTCTGTTTAGCTTGGTAATATGTATTTGCGAGGACTTGAGACCTGTGAGATAATAGGTGGTGGGCGGTTGCAATGCCCATGTTTCACGCTACGACTTGGATATTGTCGTCAGTTTGGCATTTGTTTGCCATGTTTTGATAAAACTGAAGGGCTTAGGCACGTAACAAATCTTTTTTTTTTTCATTCATTGTGAGACTAAATTTAAGATATTATAGACGATTTCATGTAGTGAGTTGCAATAAGGGCAACTCACATGCACTAATAGTTCAACTTAAAGAAAAAAGAATTAACATGAAACTATTTGAAAAACCAATCAAAATTTAAGAATGACTACTATCCAAATCTATTTATAAGAGATCAAAGGATGTCACTTGTGGTTAAAAAATTTGTAAAAAATATTTAACATGCAAGTACCCTTTTTAGATAGATTTCAGATGGAGCAATTACTACTCCTCGTTGGTCTAATGTGTGTTAGAAGTTCCTGAGGATCTTAGAGCTGATTGTGTTGCAACAAGGTAAGGAGATGAAGCAATTTGAATTTCTACCTTTTCTTATTCCATAGATCTACAACTATGCTATTTTATTTTGCTACACCACTGCAAAGGTTAGGGAACAACAAGCAAAGAGGAGAGAACACAACTAAGAATCTTCATAAAATCTAATCCTTTAATTATTATCTAACTTAAACGAGGTGTAGTTTCACTACTACAAATAGTAGAATAGACTACAGTAGGTTTTAGAAAAAAGACTACGTTTTTCGTAAAAAATGTAGTCTAATATTTTAGACTACGTTTTCATAATTTTTCATAATTTAAAAGACTACATCTTTTATTAAAACGTAGTCTTATATTATCTGATAATATAAAGACTATGTTTTTAAATAAGACGTAGTCTTATATTATCTGATAATAAAAAAAGACTACGTTTTTAATTAAGACGTAGTCTTATATTATTTGATAATATAAAAAAACTATATTTTAAATTAAGACGTAGTCTTATATTATTTGATAATATAAAAAAACTATGTTTTAAATTAAGACATAGTCTTATATTATTTGATATTATGTAAAAAGACTACGTTTTTAATTAAGACGTAGTCTTATATTATCTGATAATAAAAAAAGACTACATTTTTAATTAAGATGTAGTCTTATATTAGTTGATAATATAAAAAGACTACGTTTTAAATTAAGACGTAGTCTTATATTATATGATATTATGTCCAAAAGACTACGTTTTTAATTAAGACATAGACTTATATTATCTGATAATATAAAAGATTATATTTTTAAATAAGACATAGTCTTATATTATCTTATATAATAATGTAAAAAGACTACATTTTTAATTAAGACGTAGTCTTATATTATCTGATAATATAAAAAGATTATATTTTAAATAAAACGTAGTCTTATATTATCTTATAATATAAAAAGACTACATTTTAATTAAGACGTAGTCTTATATTATTTTATATAATAATGTAAAAAGACTACGTTTTTAAATTAAGATGTAGTCTTATATTATCTAATAATATAAAAAGATTATATTTTTACATAAGACGTAGTCTTATATTATCTTATAATATAAAAAGACTACATTTTTAATTAAGATGTAGTCTTATATTATTTTATATAATAATCTAAAAAGATTACGTTTTTAATTAGGACGTAATCTTATATTATTTTATATAATAATATAAAAAGACTATTTTTTTAATTAAGATGTAGCCTAATATAAAGTAAAATTTATCTTTTTTTTCTTCTTGTGATTTGCTTTTTTTTCTTTTTTTTTCTTAAATAAAACCCTTGATATTCCGCTATAGTTTTATTCTGAATTAGGGTTTCATTTGCGACTCTACCGCCCACCCTGCCTGCCTCAACTTCAGGCGCGACCTCCCCCACGGCCTCTCCCTTCGCCTCGCCGACTCCACCAACATCTTTGTCCTCCACTCCCTCGATGCCAACCAGATCTGGGTCTTTGCCGTCCGACTGCCAGGGGATCGTGACGTAGGCCGCTGAGGGACGAGGGTCTGAGGGGGAGGAGGTAGTGGAGGAGGGCCCTTGGCATTGCCGCTTCCTCCGCGGTCATCAGGTAATCTCGATCTTCGGAGGGCCAGGGTGATTTAAACACCCTGAATTCCTCCTCCCTTGTTCTCTGCAATTCTTTCTAGACATCTCCATTAGGCTTCGAACCTGAAGCGAAGTAGAAATTCGTCAGCACCTCCACCGCACGGCGTTGATCTCCATCATGTAGCCACCATCTCTTTCTCGGATTTGGCTACCCACAGTCACTTGATCTTTGGTATTTAAGGCTCTAATTTGGCTTCATGTTTCTATTTTGGATGGAAGAAGGGGTAGTGGCTTTGGCGGCATTTCCTCCACTCTAGCAGCATCTTCCGGTAGGTCAACCTAGTCCTCCCCTTTCTTCTTGAATGACCTTGTTTTTGAGAGGTGTGGCATGGGTATGGTCCCCAGCGATCGCCGAAGATGGGAATGGAAAGGACCGGCTGCCCTATTCATGGTTGTGAGGGCTTTAAAGCCCTCTTGGCGCTAGACCTCCACCGGTGGAGGGTTCCAACGAGATGGGGTCGTGGCTTATGCAAGGGCTTCCAGAACCCTCCATCAACCCTTGGCCGAACCGCCATGGCCACCTCAGTGCTGGCCCTCATGTGGCCTCCCATGGCTGGCCATAGGGGTTGGACACTGTGCCTGCTCGCCATGGAGGAACGGCAACGGCTGGCTCTGGGACGATCCTCTAGCAACCATCAGGTGTTTGGTTATATGTATGAGAGGAATTAACTCACTCTTTGTATAATTGTCAAATATTATCTTGCGGTTGAAAATTTCTTAGGTGATTGATAACTTTTGCTCAATGGACAGGATTACTTCTAGTTGTATTGTGCTATATATGAGGTAATAATTAAGATATTTTTATATTTTTTGCATTTCATATGCAATTACTATATGTTACAAGTTTCTAATAAAAACTGTGGGATTGAATAATTTGATTTATGTAGCTATTTGTACAATCAAATCAAGAAATCAAAACTGCTCAACATGTATGGCTTCATAGACCCTGGACAGATCTCTGTACACTCTGGATCGGCTGGAGTACGATCAGATTTGATTGCTAAAAGATTAGAGCGTTGTTATGTGGATCAATTGTTTCTAGCTCCTTATAACTCTGGGTAAGTTGTTTTTTAATGAAATTTGATACTTTTGATATTAAGTTGTTGATTATTGTTATTATGTTTATGAAGGGATCACTGGTCCTTGGTGGTTATTGACCCTCATGGGGACAAAGTGTATTTTTGTGATTCTATTGGACGTTCAGTGGAAAAAGAATTGAAAGGTGTTATTAATACGTAAGTATTTATTTCTTTTTAATTTTGCAGTAATTTGTCTAAATTATATCATTTGAGTCTCACACTATTACTATACTTTGTTAAATTAGTGCACTCAAAATATACAATGCTAAAGCTGACCGAGTTGCAAGAAAAACACTTACTTGGGAGTCAATTAAGGTATATTGAGTTGCATATTCTTTTTAATAATTCATAAAATTAGATCTTATTTGTTTTAATCTTATAAAACTTTTAAATTCATTTTTCAAGTGTCCAAAGCAACCATCTGGTGTTGAATGTGGCTATTATGTCATCATGTATATGAAGGAGATCATCGAGAATTATATCATTTCAACCGATGAAAAGGTACGTAGGTTATTATTGCGTAGATGATTCACATAAGTTCTACTTTTTATGATTTTAGGTTTTTATGTCATGTATTATTTAGTGCTCTTTTTATGAGTAACTTATATGAAAAGGTTTGTTATTATTGCGTACATGATTCATATAAGTAGTACTTTTTATGATTTTAGATTTTTGTATCATGTGTTATTTAGTGCTCTTTTCTGATTAACTTATGTATATATGCAGTTTGGCGAGAAGAAAACTTATAAACAAGAAGAGATCGACATTATGCGTGGAGAATGGGTCGAGTACTTACAAGGTTGCATTTGAAGAAATGTTATGTGGAAAGATGTTTGTATGATAGTATTGGACAATGTATTTGAGGTTTTTTGGAATTGAAACTATATGTTTGTATGACAGTAAATGTTTGTATGACAGTTTGCACGAAGAATTCAATATTTTTAGGATTTTTTTGGAATTGAAATTATATGTTTGTATGACAGGATTTGATATTAGACTACATTTTTAATATAAAAATGTAGTCTAAATGTTCATAATAGACTACATTTTCTGATAAAAACATAGTCTAAATGTATTTAAAGACTACGTTTTATTGACTTTAGACTACATTTTCTTATAAAAACGTAGTCTAAATGTATTTAAAGACTACGTTTTTTCGACTTTAGACTACATTTTCTTATAAAAACGTAGTCTAAATGTATTTAAAGACTACATTTTTTCGACTTTAGACTACATTTTTTGATAAAAACGTAGTCTAAATGTATTTAAAGACTACGTTTTTTTGATTTTAGACTACATTTTTTGATAAAAATGTAGTCTAAATGTATTTAAGGACTACGTTTTATTGACTTTAGACTACATTTTCTGATTAAAATGTAGTCTAAATGTATTTAAGGACTACGTTTTTTTCGACTTTAGACTACGTTTTCTGATAAAAACGTAGTCTAAATGTATTTAAAGACTACGTTTTATTGACTTTAGACTACGTTTTCTGATAAAAACGTAGTCTAAATATATTTAAAGACTACGTTTTTTCGACTTTAGACTACATTTTTCAATAAAAACGTAGTCTAAATGTATTTAAAGACTACGTTTTTTTTGACTTTTAACTACGTCTAAAAACGTAGTCTAAAAGAGGGACTTTTAACTACAGTTACACTTTTAACTACACTCACCTAGACTACGGTTTAGAAAATGTAGTCATATATAAAATACTACATTTTTTAGACGTAGTCTAATTAAAAAATTGTTGTAGTGTTTGTTGATACCTTGTTTACATTGGTAAAAAAGAAGGTGAGACCTTTGTTGATATCTAATTCTAATTTCAAACCTTTTTTATAGTAGAATGCTTGATGCACTCGATTTTTTTAAGGACCCATGCATGGAGTCAGATGAGATAAAATTTCATACCCATTTAAACTAGAAGAGCTTTGTTGAAAATAAAAATGTTCTTAATTCTCTTCTTCTTTTTTTGTACTTGCATACTATATTTTAGTTTATCAGGTAATTAAATCCATCAATACTTTTCTTACTTTTTTATAAGAAAGCTTTCCTCATGGTACCTATTTTTAATTAGACCTATTTAGATAATATGAATACAAATATAAAACACGAAGGCAATGCAATAAGAACTAAATTCATAAGAATAAGCATCCCACCTATCTAGAAAGAATTCTCTTTCTATAATACTAAACTTGATTGCATTTCTTTCGGCAAAGAAAACTAGAAAGATTTCTCTTTCTATAATACTAAACTTGATTGCATTTCTTTCAGCAAAGAAAACTAAGCTTATTTAGATAACTTCATGTCATATGGTGGAGCCCAAGATATGTCAACCAAGCTTAAAATGCCAAAGAAAAACTGAGGCGGCTGAGAAAGTATTGAAGAAGGAAAAATCCTTAGAAAATGAGATGGCAGGGATAGAACCTCACATGATGCTAAATTTATGCAGGCAAAATCACATGGATATCTGAAAATACAAAAGAAATCAGGCAATCAGAAAGCTGCTAGCGCTGTACAAAACACTGTTGCAGACTTTGCCAACTATATGAAAAAATATGCTGAAGGATGAGGAGGTCCTCACATGGGATGCATCTGATGTTGGTTTAAGAAATTGTGGCTATTTCTTTATAGTCATCAAGGGCCACTTAATGAGTCAGAATCCTCTCAGCTTCATGATTAAAATGGAGTCATCTTTGTATTGCAGAACACTTGTTAATCGATAGAAATTGTTACATGCAACATAGAACACCCACTTAGCTACTGGCCATTCCATGCCATTTTGATAGAATTGGACCTCTCCAATTCAACTAGAAACTAGAGGAGATTGAAGATACACTTGTATTGGTGGGCGGTCTTATGGAATATTAGAGGTAGGAGTACCAGTTTTCTAGGATTATTTACCAACATTTCTTTAGTTTTCAAGAGTAATTCTGCAATGCTTTCATTTTATCCACATGAAAAGTTCTTTTTGCTATGTAGTACAAGTGGGAATGGACGAATATTGAGTTGTCATACTAGCATACACTACAAGAAAAATAAAATATTGCGACGCCCAAATGCATCGCAATTGCGTCGCTAAACATGCTATTGCGACGCAATAGCGACGCAATGACGGCGTCACTCAGATGTCCGTCGCAATATCCATTTGTTACAATTGCATCGCAATATTGCGACTCTTTGCGACGCAACATTGCGTCGCAATATTACGACGCATCCATATGCATCGTTAAATTAAAAATTAAATTATAATATTTAAAATGATTATTAAATATTGCAACGCACTCATTTGCATCGCAATATTGCGACGCATTTCGTTGCGTCGCAATATTTAATAATAATATTTATGATATAATAGCGATGCAATTTGCGTCGCTAAAGCATTGCAAATAAATTTTTTTTAAAAATATTACGATGCAAGGTCATTGCGTCGTAATATTTATTAAAAATATTTTAGATATAATAGCGACTCAATTTGAGTCGCTAATGCGTCGCTTTTAATTTTTTTTTAAATTATTGCGATGCCAGATCGTTGCGTCGTAATATTTAATAATAATATTTTAAAAATATTAGCGATGCAATTGCAGTCGCTAATGCATCGCTAAATAAATATTTTTTTAAAAAAATAAAAATTTAAAATTAAATGGTTAATACAATTTCGTTACATTTAAATATTGATCGAAACATTCTTCACTCATATTGATCCAAACAATAATCATTCAATTTCCAAAAATAATTCATATATTAAAATTTTGAAGTTTTCATGTACAACATAAAAAAAGAAAAAAAATATATATCAAGAATCTGAGCGATCATGTGGAGGATGTGGAGGCTGTGGAGGCTGGAGACTCTGCGACAAGCGGCTACCATATCCCGCAAATAATGCATCTCATCTCGCATGTCTGCAATCTCCTGATCCTGACCTCGCATACGATCCTCGAAATCCTGCTCGACCTCCTGCCAAACCTTCTCTGCAATAGATCTCCGAAGGTCGTCTAAACGCTCGGGAGGAAGATCACCAGAAGCTCGCGAGCTGGAGGCCTGATGGGGAAAATATGTAGAAGCTCTAGTGCCCAGACCATAGACCCTGCGGTCTCGCGGCTGGGCACCAACAGCCTCCAAAAATATACGTCGACTCTCCTCTGCTGAGAGTTCGACGGGCGTCTTCCCATCAGTAGAGTCGACCTGCGATGCCTGGGAGCGAAGCTCCTCGACTTATGTCTTTAATTTATGAAATCAATAAAATAAGTTAATACATTTCTCGAAATAAAATTTTAGAAATTAAACAGATAGTACATAAATCTAATTTCTTACCGCAACCTCCCGTGATCGCGTGTCAACCCAGGAATCGTCCCTCCTAGTGTGTGTCGCCCTGAATAGACGAAACTCATCAGGATCTCCGCCCTCCTGCTCAGACTATAACATTAAAAAAATATTAAAACAAATATTTGTAAATAACTAAAATAGTAATTAAAATATTTATGTTTTCTTACCATACGCCGTCTGTGCTCCTGAATTGAAATGGAGCCCGAAGTATGGCAGGAGAGACCCGTGCCAGGACCGCCCTTCTCAGATCGGCGGTTCGTGCTGGCTGATGCGGACCTCCTGCGCCAACCATCGGACTGCCAGGCCTACTGCCACTCGTGCCAAATACCCTCTGGCACGTGCGTAGGATGCTGACCCGATGACCTCCAATGATGAAGCATGTCAGAGTATCGGCGTCCCGTTAGAGCCTCCCATGCTGCCCTAATGGCATCATGGCTGGCAGGATCCCATGTATACTTTTTCTGCATTAAAATAAATAGTTAGTTTCTGAATTTATTAAGATTAAAAAATTTTATATCAGTGATAAATTATATTTAATAAGTTTACCTGAAACTCAAAAAAATAAAACTCCCTCGTGGCTGGAGATACATGGCGCCAATCGTAGCTACTGGGATCTGCACGCCTCTGAAATACGGCGCTGATGTGGCTGGATACATGATGCTGCTCAATAAATCTGTTAAAAAAATGCATGTTTATAAGTAATTGACTTAAAAACATAAACATATATTTTTAATTAGTATATACTTATAGCCCCTGAGCATCAAGTCAAAGTACGGTGCGGCCGATGGTGGAAGAACTCTCGAAGGTATGTGCCGATCGGCTGGATGGTAATACTGCTGGAGAGATCGAAGGCTATGCGACTGCTGGAGATCCGAACTCTCCATCTCCAACGCTCATATGATCCGATGCAGCAGGGCTACATCCCTGCTCACTCCGTCTGTTGTCGGTAGATCTACCTCTGCCCGCCATACTGAAAATACTAAAGATTCATACAATTAAATTACGATTAATGATTGTCTATGTAAAAATTTAACACTTTTAAAAAAAAAAGTTAAATTTTAAAAAACCTCTATGTTTAATCGGTGTCATTTGTTTCGTGAAATGTTGGTTCAACATCCGATGTCGTATCGGACTGCGATTCAGTTTCATTATCATCGGAAGGAAACCGAACATTTGCATCCGCAATTTCTTGGACATCACCATTTGGATCTCTAAGTGATGTTTCAGGAGCCCTTGTGTCGTCCTCAATTGCATGCATTTCCATCTCATCCTCTTGAAATGCAGGGCACTCGGCTGATTGACTTGATGAACTCTCCTCTAATACGATTGTTGAACGTGGGACGATTTTAGAAACGGCCCATCAATCTCGCTTGTCGTTGTGCAAACTTGGATATCTGCAGTAAAAGACTTGCTGAGCTTGGGATGCAAGGATGAATGGGTCATATTTCTGTAATCTTCGTCGATGGTTCACTTAAACCAAATTGTAGTCGTTAGAACCCTTTTACCCATAGGAACTATCGGATCGAACCAATCACAACGAAACAATACGGTTCGTTTCATAGGCCAACCGGGATATTCAACTTCAACCACCTCTACTAACTTTCCATAATAATCCTGCATATTTGCTCCAACACTTTCTCCTTTAACATACACGCCCCAGTTCTGCATGCCTCTTGAAGCTGCTAATCGTTCAATCTGAAATTTGTACCCATTTACAAAATAGCCAGCAGAGGTTGTTACGGTCTTCAATGGCCATTGTGATAGACATTTAATGAAAATATTGTCGGTTGTGGATCATGGACCGTTTACCTATAAATTAATAAGCTATTCACATCCAATTCAAAAAATGAAAGCCATTATTGAAATTGATTGAGTGATACTACTCACAAATTCATAAACCAGTAAGCAAACTTCGTTTCTAATTTCTGCCCAATTGCAACTTGACTGATGTCGGGATTCATCTATTGTTGTCTATCACAAAACATCCTTATGGGATGAAAAGGATGAAAACTGATATTAGTAATTAAATATTATGGTATATTGTAATTTAAATTAAAATTTCTAATTAAGCATTGAAGTATACACTTACTCAATATATGGATCGACTTCTCTACAGTTCATTAGGATGTAATAATGTGCTGCATTATACTCCATATCGCTAAGATTTCTTGACTTCTGCCCACCAAATGAACGGTCGATACCTTTAAAAATTGATATTCTACCGTCATTAGGTTCTCCTTCGTCCACACATACATCATCGTTACGACCAAGATTTTGGCTCCTCGTGTGGACGTGACCCTCAAAGTAATGCAAGGCAAAAGCTGAAACTTCTTCGACCAAGTGTGCATTGCATATAGAACCTTCAACCCTTGCCTTATTACGCACATTTTTTTTAACTTCTTAAGATACCTATATATAAAGTTGAAACAAAAAATTAACCAATTTTCTTGCAATGAAATAATATTTGAAATGTCAACATATCTTAATGATGTATATATTTACTCTCAAAGGATACATCCAGCGATACTGCACGAGACCAGCTATGCTCGCTTCGTATGGCAAGTGAACCGGTAAATGCTCCATTGAGTCAAAAAAATTGGGAGGAAATATTCGCTCTAGCTTGCATAAAATAATTGGAATTTCCTCCTCAAGCCTTGCCATGGATGCAGAAGTAATGACTGCGGCAGATAACTCCTTGAAGAACAAGCTGAGCTCCGTAATTGCCTTTGAGACATATTACGGAAGCAACTCACGAAAAGCTACAGGTAATAACTGTTGCATGAAAACATGGCAATCGTGACTCTTCATGCCGAACAACTTGAGCTTATGCATGTCCACACACCTACCGATATTTGAGGCATAACCATATGGAAATTTTAACCCTCTAAGCCAGTTACATAAAACTTCTCGTGAATTTCTGTCAGAGTGTAACAGGCTTTAGGATAGGTCCCGTCGGCACTCCTTCTCAAATCATCTCTTATGCAGTACTGATTAAGTTCTTCTCTTGACTTTGCAGTATCTTTTATTTTTCCCGGGATGTTTAGCACCATGTTAAATATGTTATCAAAGAAATTTTTCTCGATATGCATAACATTCAAGTTGTGCCGGATGAGATTTGTGCTCCAATAAGGCAAATCCTAAAATATACTTCGCTTCTTCCAGTTATGTTCTTTACATATACAGCCATTTATTCTATCTGCATCCGGTTCCCATGCATACATCAACCCCAAATGCTCTATAGTATCAAATATATCCGTGCCGGACCTTACCGGTTCGGCGAATTTGTGACTGCTTGTTCTTCCGGAAGGCGATCAAGTTACGCCTGTAAGGATGATTTGGAGGCAAGAACTTCCTATGGTTATCAAACCATGACTGCTTACCACTCTTCTGCAATGTAAATGCATCCGAATCATACATGCAATGAGGGCATGCCAGACGTCCAGCAGTGCTTCAACCAGACAACATTGCATATGCCGGGAAATCACTTATTGTCCACATCAAAGCAGCTCTCATGATGAAATTCTGTTTCATAGAAATGTCGTAGGCTATGACTCCTGTTTCCCACAACATTTTCAATTCGGCCACCAACGGTTGCAGAAAGACATCAATCTTTTCCTATGGATTTGATGGTCCTAGAACCAAAACGATTAAAAACATTGCAGTATCTTTCATGCACTTCCACAGAGAAAGGTTACATACATCAGTATCACAGGCCAACATGAATATTGTTGCTCCGCTTGACCAATGGTTAGAAGCCATCGGTACAAAGACCTAATCTCACATTCCTTATATCTTCAATGAAATCAGGATGATTTTCATTGAAATGCTTCCAAGCCTTTGAATCTGATGGATGCCGCATTTCATCCTCTTTAGATTCATGTTCGGCATGCCATCTCATATCAGTAGCTGTTGCCTCAGATCTGTATAATCTCTGCAGGCGTGGGGTAAGAGGAAAGTAATGCATCCTCTTGTAAGGCACACTTTTCCTTCTACTTGTACTGGCTCCTCCTTCGCTGTTTTTGTACCTCGATTGCCCACAAATCTTACACCATCTCAGCTCTAAGTCTTCACCCCAAAATATCATACAATTGTTCAAGCAACAATCGATCTTATTTACTGCTGTGATTAATAGTATGGAAGACTAAGGCTTACAATTCTCAAACGGGTCTAAAGGTTATAGTGCTATGATTAATAGTATGGAAGTCCGAAGACAATCAAACTTATGCTTGTTATTCTTAACTTCTTGTCAATTATACATATATAGGAATAGTGTTCTATATATATAGTCACTGGCTTCTTAAGATTATTGTGTCGAATACAAATGTTTGTGAAGACTAAAATATAAAATCATTGAAACTACTAATTTATTGCTGCAAATTAATAATAATACAACAAGACTTCTATCTAGCATTACATAATTTAATGCATCATTCAGTTTGCGGTATAATGTAAATAATCAAGACATAACAATTGTAAATAACTACAAATGCACAAAATTATTGCATAAACATTCTGCTTAAATTAATTATTGCATAAATATTTTTGTAAATTAATAATAATACAACAAGACTTTCTATCTAGCATTACAAATATATTGCATAATCAAGACATAACAATCAGTCTATCCAAAGAGCTCCGACTAATGACATAAATTAATTAATTTATAACTAATCTAATAAAAAATTAGATTAGTGGTCACATTTTTTAAATATTTGTCATCAAATTATTTAAAAATATTTTTAATAACAATAAAATATAATAGAACCTACAAATTAAGCCTTAATTTTTTTCATGAGTGTTTAAATTTTTTTTTTGAAGGGGTCGGAAGGTCGGGAAAAACCCCCTAGCTATTACTTTTTTAAAAAAAAATTAAGTTGCCCATGTTTTAAAAATATATTTATAATTTTTTATATTTATCATCAAATTATTTAAAATTATTTTTAAAAACAATAAAATATGATAGAATCTAATTTTTTTTATTAATTTTTTTATGAGTGTTAATTTTTTTTTAATTGAAGGGCCGGGGGTAGGGGAAAAGCCCCCTAGTTGTTACCATTTTTTTTATTTAATTGAAGGGGCCCGAGAAGACAAATGGGGCAGGGGGGGGTCCCACCCCCCCTCGTTACCAAATTTTTTTTTTTTTTTTTTGACTGTGGCCTGGCCACCGTGGCCAGGCCACTGCCGGCCACACAAAATGGGGAGGGGGTTCCCCACCCCCGTTAACCTTTTTTTTTTTACTGTGGCCTGACCACCGTGGCCAGGCCACTGCCGGCCATGGCAGTGGCCGGCTTCTCCGGCCGCGGACAAAATGGGGGGGTGGTTTCCCCACCCCCCCCCCTGCTACCAATTTTTTTTTTCTTTTTTTGACTGTGGCCTGGCCACCGTTGCCAGGCCACTGCCGGCCACAGCAGCGGCCGTAGCCGGAGAAGACAAAATGGGGGGGGGGGTTTCCCCACCCCCCCTGTAACCAAATTTTTTTTTTTCTTTGAATGTGGCCTGGCCACCGTGGCCAGGCCACTACCGGCCACGGCAGCTGCCGTGGCCGGAGAAGACGGCCATGGTCTTGGCCATGGCCGGAGGAAAATTATTACCAAAAAAAAAAATTTAAGAGGGTGGGGGGGCTTACCTCGGTCGAGAGGATACGCCGGAGTTGGAGGAGATCGCCGGGGAGCTGGAGCACCGGAGGGGGGGAGCCGGAGCAGCAGACGGTGGTAGCCGGATTTTTTTTGGGAGGGCGGCGGCTAGGTCAAGACGGGGAAGAAGATGAGAAGGCCGGCCGAATGTATATATGAGTGATTAGCGACGCAATTTATTGCGTCGCTAATCGGTCGCAATTTTTTTTTTAATTTATTATGTATTAGCGATGCAACAATGCATCGCTAATCTATCGTTAATTTGGTTATTATATTTTTATGAAAAAGGTTGCGACGTAATTAATTGCGTCGCTAATGCGTCGCTAACTTGGCGCCAATATCCAGCGGGAAAATTATTTTTATTTTCTAAAAAATTGCGTCGCTAAGGCATCGTAATATTTTTTTAATATTTTTAAATGATTAAAATATAATGTATAACAATAATTGCGATGCAAACAGTGCGTCACAAAAAATTTTTCTAACTATTTCATTACATATATTTATCCAAAAAAACATTGCGACGCAACTAATGCGTTGCAATATTATACATGTTTTATTTATTTTTTAAATTTTATAAATGATAAAAATTAAAATTTATGATCATAATTGCGACGCACAAATTGCATCGCAATATTTTTTTATACTTTTTTATTACATATATTTATAGAAAAAACATTGCGACGTAACTTATGCGTCATAATATTATATTTCTTTTATTTATTAATACTGATAAAAATTATATTTACTAAAAATAATTGCAACGCATACATTGCGTCGCAAGATTTGTTTATTTTTTCTTCAAAAATGCGTCGCTACGGCGTCGCAATAATTTTAAATATTTATAAATAATAAAATTAAAATTTATGATAATAATTGCGATGCACAAATTGCATCGCAATTTTTTATACTTTTTATTACATATATTTATAGAAAAAACATTGTGATGCAACCTATGCGTTGCAATATTATATTTCTTTTATTTATTAATACTGATAAAAATTATATTTACTAAAATAATTGCGATGCATACATTGCGTCGCAAGATTTGTTTATTTTTTCTTCGAAAATGCGTCGCTACGGCGTCGCAATAATTTTTAAATATTTATAAATGATAAAATTAAATTTATGATAATAATTGCAACGCACAAATTGCGTCGCAATATTTTTTTTATACTTTTTTGTTAATATATTTATAGAAAAACATTGCGACGCAATTTGTGCGTCATAATTATTATATTTTTTTTATTTATTATTACTGATTAAAATTATATTTACTAAATAAGTGCGACGCATATATTGCGTCGCAATATTTGTTTATTTTTTTCTTCGAAAAATGTGTCACTACGACGTCGCTACGGTTCGAAATTGCTGACGATCCGATGGTTGCCATCGATCACAGCCCTGATCCTGATCCGCCACGATCGATCTCGGACCACGGCGATCGATCCGATCGGCGACGATCCGACGATTGCGATCGATCCAAGCCCTGATCCCGATCGGCCACGACCGATCCCGGACCGTTACGATTGGTCTGAGATCGCTGGCGATCCAACGGTTGCGATCGATCCAACCCCTGATCCTGATTGGCCACGACCGATCTAGGACCGTGGCGATCGAACCGATCGGCATCGATCTGACGGTTGCCATCGATCCAAGCCCTGATCGATCCCGGTCGGCGATGAAGGATTTGGACCGTCGCGATCGATCCGATAGGCGACAATCCAACGGTTGTGATCGATCCAAGCCGTGATCCCGATCGGCCACGACCAATCTTGGACCGTTGCAATCCGTCCGAGATCGGCGATGATCCGAAGGTTGCGATCGATCGAAGCCATGATCCCGATGGCCATGACCGATCTCGGACCGTGGCGATCGGTCCGATCGACAAGGATCCGACGGTTGCGATCAATCCAGGCCCTGATCCCGATCGGCCATGACCGATCCCATACCGATGCGATCGGTCCGAGATCGCTGACGTTCCGACGGTTGTGATCGATCCAAGCCCTGATCTCGATCGGCCACGACCGATCCCGGACCGTGGCCAATCGGTCCGATCGGCGATGATCCGACGATTGCGATCGATCCAAGCCCTGATCCCGATCGTCCACGATCGATCTCGGACCGAGATTGATCGGACCGATCGGTGTCGATCCGACGGTTGCCATCGATCCCAACCCTGATCCTGATCCGCCATGACCGATCTCGGACCACGGCGATCGATCCGATCGGTGACGATCCGACGATTGCGATCGATCCAAGCCCTGATCTCGATCGGCCACGATCGATCCCGGACCATTGCGATCGGTCCGAGATCGCTGATGATCCGACAGTTGCGATCGATCCAAGCCCTGATCCCGATTGGCCACGACCGATCGAGGACCGTGGCGATCGGATCAATCGGCGTCGATCCGACGGTTGCCATCGATCCAAGCCTGATCGATCCCGGTCGGCGATGAACGATCTCGGACCGTCGCGATCGATTCGATAGGCGACAATCCGACGGTTACGATCGATCCAGGCCGTGATCCCGATCGACCATGACCGATCTCGGACCATTGCAATCCGTCCGAGATCGGCGATGATCCGATGGTTGCGATCGATCGAAGCCATGATCCCGATCGGCCACGATCGATCTTGAACCATGGCGATCGGTCCGATCGGCGATGATCCGACGATTACGATCGATCCAAGCCCTGATCCCGATCGGCCACGACCGATCTCGGACCATTGCGATCGGTCCGAGATCGCTGACGATCCGACGGTTGCGATCGATCCAAGCCCTGATCCCGATTGGCCATGACCGATTAAAGACCGTGGCGATCAGATCGATCGGTGTCGATCCGACGGTTGCCATCGATCCAAGCCCTGATCGATCCCGATCGGCGATGAATGATCTCGGACCATCGCGATCGATCCGATAGGCGACAATCCGACGGTTGCGATCGATCCAGGCCATGATCCCGATCGGCCACGACCGATCCCGGACCGTGGCCAATCGGTCTGATCGGTGATAATCCGACGATTGCGATCGATCCAAGCCCTGATCCTGATCGTCCACGATCAATCTCGGATCGAGATCGATCAGACCGATCGGCGTCGATCCGACGGTTTCCATCGATCCCAACCCTGATCCTGATCTGCCATGACCGATCTTGGACCACGGCGATCGATCCGATCGGTGACGATCCGACGATTGCGATCGATCCAAGCCCTGATCTCGATCGGCCACGATCGATCCCGGACCATTGTGATCGGTCCGAGATCGCTGACGATTCGACAGTTGCGATCGATCCAAGCCCTGATCCCGATTGGCCACGACCGATCGAGGACCATGGCGATCGGATCAATCGGCGTCGATCCGACGGTTGCCATCGATCCAAGCCCTGATCGATCCTGGTCGGCGATGAACGATCTCGGACCGTCGCGATCGATCCGATAGGTGACAATCCGACGGTTGCGATCGATCCAGGCCGTGATCCCGATCGGCCACGACCGATCTTGGACCGTTGCAATCCGTCCAAGATCGGCGATGATCCGATGGTTGCGATTGATCGAAGCCATGATCCCGATTGGCCACGATCGATCTCGGACCGTGGCGATAGGTCCGATCGGTGATGATCCAACGATTGCGATCGATCCAAGCCCTGATCCCGATCAGCCAAGACCGATCCTGGACCGTTGCGATCGGTCCAAGATCGCTGACGATCCGACGGTTGTGATCGATCCAAGCCCTGATCCCGATTGGCCACGACCGATCGAGGACTGTGGTGATTGGATCGATCGGTGTCTATCCGACGGTTGCCATCGATCCAAGCCCTGATCGATCCCGGTCGGCGATGAACGATCTCGGACCATCGCGATCGATCCGATAGGCGACAATCCGACGGTTGCGATCGATCCAAGCCGTGATCCCGATCGGCCATGACCGATCTCGAACCGTTGTAATCCGTTCGAGATCGGTGATGATCCGATGGTTGCGATCGATCGAAGCCATGATCCCGATCGGCCACGACCGATCTCGGACCGTGGTGATCGGTCCGATCGGCGATGATCCAACGGTTGCGATTGATCCAAGCCCTGATCCCGATCGGCCATGACCGATCCCAGATCGATGCGATCGGTCCGAGATCGCTGACGATCCGATGGTTGCGATCGATCCAAGCCCTAATTTTGATCAGCCACGACCGATCTCGGACCGTTGCGATCGGTCCGAGATCACTGACGATCCGATGGTTACGATCGATCCAAGCCCTGATCCCGATCGGCCATGATCGATCTCGGACCATGGCGATCTGTCCAATCGCCGATGATCCGACGGTTGCGATCGATCCAAGCCGTGATCCCGATCGGCCATGATCGATCTCGGACCGTGGTGATCGGTCCGATCGGCGACGATTTGACGGTTTGCGATCGATCCAAGCCCTGATTTCGATCGCCACGATCGATTTTGGATCGATCGCTATTTAACATAATTAATTTTTTTAAAAATATTGCGACGCAAAGGGTTGCGTCGTATTTTTTTAATATGATAATTATATTATAAAAAATTAATTTTATTTATAATAATTATGATGCAACAAGTGTGTCGCTAAATTAAAACATAATTTTCCTAATTTCTGGTTTATTACGTCGCTAATGCGTCGCTATTTTACATAATTAATTTTTTTTAAAAATTGCGACGCACTGAGTTGCATCGCAATATTTTTTTCTAATATTTATACTTTATAAAATTTAATTTCATTTAAATTATTTGTGACGCAATTGGTGCGTCGCTAAATTAAAAATATTTTTTTAATTTTTTGGTTTATTGCATCGCTATTTAATATATTTAATTTTTTTAAAAATATTATGATGCACTGAGTTGCGTCGTAATATTATTTTCTAATATTTATAATTATAAAATTTAATTTAATTTAAATTATTTGCAACGCAATTGGTGCGTTGCTAAATTAAAAATAATTTTTCTAATTTTTTAATTTATTACGTCGCTAATGCATCGCTTTTAATATATTTAATTTTTTAAAAATATTACGACGCACTGAGTTACGTCGTAATATTTTTTTCTAATATTTATAATTTATAAAATTTAATTTAATTTAAATTATTTGCGATGCAATTGGTGCGTCACTAAATTAAAAATAATTTTTCTAATTTTCTGGTTTATTGCGTCACTAATGCATCGCTATTTAATATATTTAATTTTTTTAAAAACATTGCGACGCACTGAGTTGCATCGCATTTTTTTCTAATATTTATAATTTATAAAATTTAATTTTATTTAAATTATTGGTGACGCAATTTGTGCATCGCTAAATTAAAAATAATTTTTTTAATTTTCTGGTTTATTGCGTCGCTAATGCGTTGCTATTTAACATATTTAATTCTTTTAAAAATATTGCGACGCACTGAGTTGCGTTGCAATATTTTTTTTCCCATATTTATATTTTATAAAAAATTAATTTAAAAATATTGCGATGCATTATTTGCGTCCCTAAATAAATTTTTTTTTTTGATTTTCTGGTTTATTGAGTCGCTAATGCGTCGCTAATTGCATCGCAATATTTTGTTGTCACAGAGGCGTCGCAAAGTGGTCGCAATTTAGCGATGCATAATTGCGTCGCTAAATTTGCGTCCAGTATTTTCTTGTAGTGATAGGATGGGGCTAATTAATTTGTGTTGTGCAATAATAGAAGCCCTAAAGCACTTTCCTAATTTTAATGTAGTTGCCTCTAAATAGTTATAACAACTTAATAATGTGAATATGCCTTGTATTCAATAATAGGAATGCACGACTTTAGTTCTCTACAGGGTTTGTTAATTGCCCTAGAGGGTTGTTAATTGCCATGTAGCAAGCTTGTGTTCAGTCCAAACCTGCACGAGTGCATTGTGGCTATGTTCAACGGCCCCAATATTGTTAGGGAAAGTAGTAAATTTCTCTGAAATAAAAGCTTATAAAATATTATATTATTATACTTAATATGGAATAGATAATCATAATTTTTAACTTTTTATAAAAATATGAAAAATATGGAAATATTTCTTTTCAAGTTTTATAATTTATCTGCTCCTATAAATTAAGTTTTTGGAAAGCTAATAAACTAACCTTGTTGTAAATTTAACTTGTGTGCTTTTGTTGCATTTCTCTTTAAATAAACACATTAGATAAAATTTCATGATTAGTCCTTGATTTTTCTATTTTGGATAAATGTAAAAATTGGCAAACCTTATCAACCAAAAAAATAATAAAGAAACAAAAGAATGGATTACAGAGGTAGGGATTAGCTTTCATTTTATACTAATAATGATTCATTATTTTTTAAGATACCATTATACTCATTACCAGCTAATCTATTTTTTTATAAATTTTCTACCATAACAATGGATTTGTGCTGATAATGGATTACCGTAGATCCAAATTGATCTTTACATTTTCATCTTTAAAGCAATAACGAAAACCGTATACTTGGTCTTCTCCTTCAAAAGATGCCTTGCAACATTTTCAGCATATCTTAAAATAAATCATCTAGTATATGTTCCCCAAAGTTATGTGCAATGATGGGTTCCATCACTGCTCTTATATATTTTGCCACATTTTTTCCACTTAATAAATTATCATATATAATTATCACTTGATCATCGTACGGTCCCAGTTTAACTTGAATATTTGTTGTTGATCAAGATCAAATAACCCTA
>UESW01001507.1:357601-381812 GCA_900491605.1 Calamus simplicifolius
CAACGAGGATGTCCTCAGCTTCCCGATCGCTCATCCTCTCACATGACACTGAGGAACCCGTGACAGTAATCCCTAAGATGGCGGCTACATCGTCCAATGTAATAGTCATCTCGCCACAGGGTAGATGGAAGGTGTTCGTCTCGGGCTGCCATCTCTCTACAAAGCCGGAGACAAGAATCTTATCGGTGAACCGATAAGAGGAGTGCACTAGATCTATAAGGCCCGACTGCTCTATGATTGCCCTGAACTTCCTATTTGGTTGCCTTGATTCCCACCACTGCCATTCAGCTACCTTGGCAGCATGGTTCATGCACTTCAGTGGAGCCCGTTCCTGTAATATAAATGCCATTAATAATATAATTTATATCACAGCATCGTAATGATACATTAAAGAAAGTAAAATGCAATAGCAATTAAATAATACCTGTTGCCTCCAGATCGAGGCTGCTATATGTGTCCTGAAACTACTCAGGACAGACTCATCCTCTGGACCTCCTGGACATGGCCCGACAGCTTCACCCTCAACGTCCATAGCGGGCATGTCCTCGTCTACGGCCTCAGCAGGGGGCGATGGTGCAGCAGGAACCTCGGCCTCAGCATGACCGGCACGACGTCTTCTGGCTGACGCCGTGGGTCTAAATCGCGAGGAACCAGCATCCATATCTGAAACTGAGTATCAGCATATACGTCAATCAAAATGCAATTCAAGTAGACAAGTTATATGATGAAACTGAACAAAATATTCAGATTTACATTTATGAATTATAAGACTAAATTGATCAAGAATGAGAAGCCAATAAGTGCAATTGCCAAGCCAATAAGTGCAATTACCAAAATTCAGTAGTGTTATGTGCAAGTGGGTTAATAAATTTACTGTTAACGATCTGGGAGCTCCCATGCCTCCCCGGATAACCCGCCGGAGAGGGAGCACCGGGCGGGAATGCCGCCGGCTCTCACAAAAAAAAAAAAAAAAATTAATTGCTTAACGGGGAAGGGAGACGGCGGGCCGCCGGCTCCCTTCCTCGTTCTCATGCCGGGCCGCCGCCGGCATGGGAGCTCCCATGCCGGGACAACCCGCCGGAGAGGGAGCTCCCGGCGGGAATGCCGCCGGCACTCACAAAAAACAAAAAAAAAAAAATTTCTTAACGGGAAGGGAGCCGGCGGCCCAAAAAAAAAAAAAAATTGCTTAACGGGAAGGGAGCCGGCGGCCCGCCGGCTCCCTTCCTCGTTCTCATGCCGGGCCGCCGCCGGCATGGGAGCTCCCATGCCGGACAACCCGCTCCGCCGGTACCTCCCATGCCGGTAAGTAAAAAAAAAAAAAAATAAGAGACTTACCTCGCCGGAGATCCGCCGGGAAGGAGGGTGGAGGAGGAGCTCCGCCGGAGATTCGCTCCGCCGGGATTCGCCGGGATCAATGGTGGAGGGCGGGAGGGGGGGGCGGCGCGGGTTGAGGGTGTGCTGAGTGATTTTGAGGGGTGAAAGGGTGTGAGGGTAGTTTAGGGATTAAGAAAATATGGATGGGTGTAGTGAGTAACAATGTGGGTGTACTTAGTAAATTTTTTTTTTTTTTAAATGCGGGTGCTGAGAGGTATTTGGTGGGCGCGAATAGAATTTCCCTTCATGGAGCCTGAAGTTAGTTTCACATTAATGTCATGCACTTGGTCTCAAAATTTTAAGAGAGGACTCCATCTGGTGGGCAAGCATTGATGTAGCTACTAGTAACATAATTGGTTAGTTCTATTAATTTCATATAAGTCATTTTAATCTGGATAAATTAATGAACATTTAAATTTTCATTTCTGTCAATTGCTTCTATTTATTACTGAACCTGAGCCTTCGATAAAGAGTTCAAATTGGTGTCACATTAATTTTGCAGGCTTCATTGTGAACGTTTGAGAACCAAATTCCATAGTTGTATATGATATAGTTGCTCGTAATAAAATCATGCTTTCACTTTAGCTAGCTGGATGAACTCATATAAATATGTTAAGCAGATTTTTATTTCTACTAGTTCTACCATATGAACTATGGAGTTCTATTGGAACTCATCAAAGAAAAATGTTTCAATGGTATAACTTATATTATTTAGATTACAATAGCTATCACCTATCTTTCTCAAATCTTAAAAAATATATATTTAGTTTATTAGATTGAGCCCCAAAAAAATATAATTTGTATTAACATTCCACCTCCACATATTGTCCACATTGGCAGCCATCCCTAGCCAAATGAAACTGCCTCAGAAAATAGCTACAACAATCTACAACTCAACTCAACTCAACTCAACTCATCTAAGCCTTTTCCCAACTACATGGGGTTGGCTACATGATTCCTCCACTCTACTCTATTCAGGACCAAAATAGCAACAACAATCTTTATCATTATTATTGTATGATAATTGCATCAAAGGAAATATTGTACGATATAATGATATAACTATGGGTCAATTTAAAGCTTGGACTCCATCCTTTTTTGGATTATAAAGCATTGCCAAAGCCTAGAAATTTTAGCAGAGAGATTAGTTAACCAGTTTCTATAACATAAGGGCATTGTAAGCACTCACATATCAAGGTGCTAGGATACCTAAGCTCTTCTGGTGTTTCTCATGAAGGTCCAAGCCTACAAGACTAGAAGTTTACAAACTAGCTCAAGGATATGATGAGTCCATCTTCTAGAGATTACTGTTGATTTATAGCAACTTTCCAAAAAGCAACAGCTCATCTTAACATAATTGTTATTGAAACATTCCCTATATGTTCTTAAGGAGTCATCTTGAGGTAATCCCTCAAAGCAGTAGGCAATCAAAAGCCAAAGATCTATAATCTTTGGACGCCAGGCCCAACCTAAATAACTTCATAAATCTCTTAGTATGCGCATCATGCCACAGGAAAAGTCTTGGTACACTGCCCTAATGCCTGCACCGGGCGCGATGATTCGCCCACGTATGGACCCATGCATCAGCGATGCAGGATATATGGATGATCCCCTCTGCTGTACAAAGACTTTTCCATACGACAAACACCTCTGGCAGAACTGCACATCCAATGGCCGAAACATCTTGAATCATATGGACACTTGGATTACTTCAGCCCAATTTTAATCCATAGCCCATTGAATAATGGTGAGTTATCTGTTGCTCGGCTAATCTCTGGTCAACGCGGAGGTCCATTTACCATGCTGAGAGGCCAGGATTTTACTTCCTACCAAATCCTATCATTCTGACTGCTTGCTTTACCCACTACAAGGAAAAGACTTTGTTCACCGGAAGACTTTGTGCACCTCTGGTGCACAAAGCCGTACATGGCCGCACGCCCGTGTGCGTGCCACGGCCTTCCCAAATCCTGTCATGACTGCTTGCCTTACCAACTATTATAAGGAAAAGACTTTGTACACCGAAAGACTTTGTGCAACTTCCGTGCACAAAGCCGTTCATGGCCATGCCTGTGTGCATGCCATGGCTTACCTACTACTACAAGGAAAAAACTTTGTTTGTGCACCTTCAATGCACAAAGCTGTTCATGGCCGTGCATCCATGTGCATGCCACGGCCCATTGGACCGCAGCAAGCCCCACACATGCACGCACAGATGAGCGCATGCCCGATGCGCGGCTTTGTGCACCGAAGGTGGTGCACAAAGACTTTTCCCTGCTACAAAGCCTTGACTGATGATGGGCTCAATTTTAGTTTTGAGTTTTTTTTTTAATTCATATAAAATGTAAAAATTTTAGTTTTTTTAATTACTTTCTCTTATTTAATTTTAATTTTTTCCTGCTATAAAGCCTTGGCTGATAATCAAGTCACTCTTTCATCTCTATAGTCAATCTATTTAAGTCATTCTTTTATTAATTTATTCTCAATTGATGCTATCTCCATTTTATATAAATAATTTATTTCTTGTTTAATCTTTTCTTACATTATCACACATTCATTTTAACATTCTCTCTATAAGTTAATCCATACTAATTCATTTATCCTGATATAAAATGCTAAACAACTTAGTTGTTCTTTTACACAAGCTTAAAGACCAGGCCTATAGCTGCACCTGCTCCATAATAATCAGTTTAGATATATCAGGCAGATTTAACAAGAAAAAGTCTTTGTGCACCGAGCATGATGCAAATTGTGAACACCTCGTGCAGTGATTGACCGCGTGCATGTACGACCACGCATGTCAAGGACAATATCATCCTTTCGTGCACCACACGTGTGGCCCGCATGCACAGGCGGCCAATCAGCGCGCGCATCCTGCTGCATACAGGAAAACTTTTCCATTTAACAATCACATTGATATCCTGAAATCTGGAAGTATCTCGACTGCAGGGCATAGATTTAGTGGAGAACTTTGCAACATCAGTGATATCACAGATGATCAGTAATCTTAAGGCAACACATGAGACGGTAACAAGATCATCATTCCTTGAGGACTGGCCTGTTTTCTGGAAGAACGCAATCATTTCATCAAAAACAGCACTATCACCAACAGACACATTTATCACCTTGTCTTCCGAAAAGTAACATTAAACTCAGTGTGCGCTTGTGTGTAATGTAAAATGTTATTATCCTGGATCCCAGACTGCAATCAAATCATACTTAAAAACAAGCATTATCTGTGCAAGCCAGACAAGATGTGTGTATGTAAAAGTAAAATGCTATTATTCTGGATCTAGACTGCAATCAAATTAAACTTAAAGACAAACATTACCTGTACAAGCTAGGCAAGATAATTAGTTCTATGATGCTGATACTACATGCAAAATAGGATTGACTAGCCTGAAAGAAAAAACCTGCACAAATAGTACAAGCATCGTTTTGTATTGAGAATTTGAACTAAGATGTCAATTGCTGCAATTTTTCCAAGTTCATGAAACCTGTGCTTTTTAGTGCATACAATCTTGCTCTCATTTTCCGTCATCAAAAATAACAGGTAAAAGATAAAATCATTTGCCATAAATTTAGAAACAGGAATCTACAAAAGAAATTATTCCTCTGGCATATATGCAGGAACAACCTCATTTATTGAACAATATTAATGCTAATCGATACTAGATAAACATGTCCATGTGATACGATTAAACCACAGCATGGCAATTGGCATTCTGCAATAAAAAATCATACAGTTATTCGCACTTATTAAGTGTAATTGTACTTTAATACATAAATAGTCAACATAAAATGCAGAATTAAGTTCTAATTGTCCACCAGAAACTTGCCAAACACTGATGGCCAATACCATCTTCTAAAGCAGCAAGAATAATCTAAAAGAGGTCAATGGAAGAAACTGCCACATTTTCCACAGCTATTAGATTGAGCCAGTTTGACAGAACATTCATACCAAGGGCTGAATTAAAAGTTAGCAGAATCCATAAGTCAAGGGATAGTGAAGATGATAACAAATCGCATCTTTATTAAGCCTTTAGCTAAGGGCCCTGCAGTTTTTTTCTGATATTGCTCATCTTGACAAACAAGGGCCCAGCTTTAGAGTGAAAGAAGACCCCGACGTTGCAAAGTTTTAAGATACAGGAACCGAGATAAATGCAGCTGGAGTCACAATAATGAATACAATGATGTATTATATAAGAGGACCAAGGATTCTTTGAAGTATTTGAGGGTTCTATAACATAATCTGTTGGAACATGGTGGAAAATTTTGCACAACAACAAAGGACAATAGGTGATGAGGAGGTCGTATCAACAAAGCACATGGGTCTTCTGGTCACAAAATCACATCCATATTCAATCAGATCAGTACATATTGAACAGAACTCTTAAATAGAAAGCAAATCTGTACCATGATATGGATTCCAAGCCAAGAAAGGGCAAACTCTCACAGGTTTAAACAAAGAGGTGCATTACTTCTTATTTTGGGAGCTTCCTCTCAACTAGCCAGCTTGAAAGCATCGATGAAAAGGCCATAAGTGAATCCCATCTTAAAGTTGTTGAGGAGGGCAACAGGAAAGGTTACCTTAGGCCGACTATAATAAAATCTAGTTGCATACTCGGTAAGAAGAACACACACCACTGCAGCAATTACATCATTCACACCCAAAGCACCAAATGACAGAGAAATGGTCTGTGCAACATAAAAGCCTCCTAGTAATGAGATACCACCAAAAAGCGCTCTCCGAGAACGGCTTCTGAAATAGTTTCTTGAGATATCTGGGATGATACGGATGATGTCAACCAACCTCCGTGGCCCCTCATTTTCTTGTACTGCACGGATTCTGAGGTTCCTAGAAGAGTACTTACGAGGGGGCATTCTGGATCTCCGAAAAATCAATTTTGTTTCTGAACCTAGGCTGAGGTTGACATGGGCAGAAGGGACAGATAATGAAACGCATGCCATTGGAGGCACCATGATCTAACAAGCAAAAGGAAAAAAAAGAGTCAGAATTCAAATGCATGATGCACTAAATAACTTTTTAAAAAAAAACATGCAACATGTACTTGATTCATGGAGTAAAACCTTCTAAACAGTTGCTAGTGATGGCAATTTATGAAGAAATAAAGGGAAAAACTTTTCCAAGTTCAATCAAATCACAGAAATGTTCTTCTGGCCACCAAACAACTTCATTCATCCAGATCACATGCACAACCCAGATGAGTTAGCACTATAACATATACAGATAGCAGTTACTTTGGCAAATTACTTCTCTGGGACATAAGAAGATACGTGCTGATGTTTGGCTATTTGGGTTCCTAGATGTGAAGAGACACTCTCCAAACTCTAAATGTTTTCAAAATCAGAAAATAGAAAAGAACCAGAAATAGGTCGAGTTAATATTCCACAAAGATATGATTAATGTTAACAATCAAGATCAAAATACATAGATCATAATACATAGCTATAACGAAAATTATTGACAAATCATTTCTTTGTCTTACTTCCAATGTATCATCACCGATACTGCATGCTCAGACCTACAATGTGTTTCTTTATTTCCTTCTGATGACAATTACATGAAAATTTAGCAATCAAAAATGGATAGCAGTTGTTCTATTTCAGAAACAAAAAATGTTGACCTACAAAAATTTGTCATCAAAAACTCCAAAAACTAGGACGTTGAAGACAAACAGAATACTAACATCCAACTTAATAAAGCTAGTATGGATGAATAGAAAACTAAATACAAGCATTTTGCCTCACATTAGCTGCTTTCCAGCCCTGCTCTTAAGAACTTGTTGCATTTCACTTGCCTAAATGTCCACAGATCCCAGCAAAAAAAGAGGACCCCAATTCCCATCTACTTTACTTTTAGCTTGTAATAGAGACTAGACTCTATCAAACTAAGTTAATGAATGAAACAGCTGCTACCCGGTGGAACACTATGCTTTTGCACAGATTGTTCAAAAAGTAGTTTTATCCTGATGAAACTTTATGGTCATATAGACGTACAAAATCATTTGGCAAGGATACATATAGCTTTAAATCTACACAAAATAGTGCTAAAGACATCAGTTTTATAAGTCAGATATAGTATCTGTAACCCTAACTTTGAAAGAGTATTGAACTGAGCTCCAACAAACTAGATAAAACAAAATTAAGGGAAAATGCAACCGTGATCATCTCAGCTCCATCTTCACAATAAAATGAATCTCTTCTTGCACAACAATTTTTTAGAAGATCCAACAATATACCAGCATAGAAAATGACTTTGTGATCCCTATTGAACCATAAATCCATATGATATGACTAGAAGGTTTTTGCAACTAAATGTATTCAACACTTTAATTGACTTCTGATCACATAAGAAAACTGAGATCCTTCATCTCAATGATATATCTTATCAGGTAGGATTGCTGGTAGACTGACTCAAGCTCCCACTGTAAGGCTGTCAAACATGCGAGCAACTCATGAGCCAATTCATGTTTGGCTCAAAATTCAAGTTGACTTCAGCTTGTTCAACAAGCAAATGAACTGACCTAGGTCTAGGGCTTAGCTCTCTAGAGATTGCTAAATTAAGCTTGAATTATGAATATAAAGCATCATGTGAAAACTACTTTTAAATTTAGCTACTATAAATCAACATAATTTGTGAAATAGACCGTATTCTAATACTAGACAAAGACATGATCCAGATAATTATTAGCTTAAACTTTGTCAATATAAGTCTTGACAGATCTCAAGCTCCCACCGGATATCGTAGACAAACTGTTTGTCAATAGATCAAGTCGAGCTCACAACTAAATAAGCTTGCTCTTTTACCCCTGCCCACTGTGAATAACCGAAGCGAGCTTTGACGGCTTAAGGCGAAAAAGCATTAGAAATCATCAAAATTGAAATCGAAATCATACTTCTGGAAATAAGCATCAGAATCGAATCTGAAATGCTCTATTTTCTGTTTTTCATAAAAAAAAATCACCTTAAAAATGAAAACAATGAAAGAAATGTCGATTCCCTTGCAGCATCGGAAAAAAAAAAAAAGGAATTTTCTACCATTGAAAGAACAATCTAAAACTAAGACGAATAAACAAATAAGCTACGGAACCATCTCTAACAGAGAGAGATGGGAACGGGTACCTCGGCGCCAGAAGGAATCCTCCGAAGGAACAGTGGAGCGAGAACGGAGAGACGAGGGCTTCCTTAACCCAGGGGCCATTCGACTTTGTTGGGCCCTCGACCTGGACGAGGCCTGCCTGTATCTTTTTTACATTAATTTTTTCGAACTTCATATTTAGATATTAATCTATGTAATCCTTGTCAGATTAGGATGCCACAAATACTGTCTGATAAAAATTATTTTCACAAATAATGTTTGAGAGGCCACCTGAAATGCAAATCGTTTGTCCCATCGATCAATCTGAAATCACCTGAAAAATAATTTTATAATAAATTATCTGTGGAAAAGATGATTCCATAAAGCTGTATTTAAAAAAAAAAAATCAGGTGAAATCAAAATTTCATTATAATTTCTCTTTTTATTTTCGCTATTAAGTGCAGTGGGCCTTTTGTGAAGCAGTAAATCGTTTATTTGGTAGATGATAAAATCATTTGCCGAATTTGGTTCGTGACATGATTAAAGAAACAAGTGGCACCAACATTATTTATGAAAATAATTTTCATTGGATATTATTAATATATTTGTAAAAAGTATTATTAAAAAAATTCTTTCGCATTGCATGTAGTGCAAAAGTGCGCATAGTGCGCGATGATTGGCCGCCATGCATTGCATGAAATGACAAAAATGTTTTTAGATATGCACGATCGCATGTGTATGCAATACATATATTCTACACAGCAAACGGTGCACAAAAATCTTTTTTATTAAAAGTAAAGATCCTTAGTCCGCAAACCCAATGGCCAATCAGCCCAGGCTCACCCAGAAATAGGTTGGGTATGCGTCTAAAATTAAACTCGTATCAAATTTTACTTATATATCTTCTAATCTTTAAGGTAGTGTTTGATAGAAAAAATATTATTCATGGATAAGTGTATGGATAGGGTTTATCCCCTGGCTATCCCTAGGGATATCCCTTGACTATCCTATTGATCATATCAAATGCAAAAAGATAAATCCATAGGATAACTTTTTTTTAGGTAGCGTTTGAAATAGGGGATAAGAGGGGATATCCTGGATATCCCCTCTTATTTCCAAAAGCCATAACTATAAGGGATAGCTGGGAATAAAGTTAACCAAAGGGATAATTCATGGTTAACCATGGTTAACCATGGGATATCCCATCAATTTATTCCTAGAAAATACAGGAATAGCTGGTTATCCCTCCAAATAAAGAGTAAAAAAAAGTTATCCTATGGATTTATCTTTTTGCATTTGATATAATCAATGGGATAGCCAAGGGATCTCCTAGGGATAGCCAGGGGACAAACTCTATCCCGTACACTTATCCATGGATAATATTTTTTCTATCAAACACTTAAGGTAGTGTTTGAAATAGAGGATAAAAGGGAATATTCAGGGGATATCTCCTCTTATTCTCAAAAGCCATAACTATAAGGTAGTGTTTGATAGAAAAAATATTATCCATGGATAAGTGTACGGGATAGAGTTTGTCCCTGGCTATCCCTAGGGATATCCCTTGGCTATCCCATTGATCATATCAAATGCAAAAAGGTAAATCCATAGGATAACTTTTTTTTACTCTTATTTAGAGGGATAACCAGCTATTCCTGCATTTTCTAGGGAATAAATTGAGGGGATATCCCATGGTTAACTATGGTTAACCATAGATTATCCCTTTGGTTAATTTTATTCCCAGCCATCCCTTATAGTTATGGCTTTTGGGAATAAGAGGGATATCAAGGGGATATCCCCTCTTATCCCCTATTTCAAACACTACCTAAGGGATAACTGGGAATAAAGTTAACCAAAAGGATAATCCATGGTTAACCATGGTTAGCCATGGGATATCCCTCAATTTATTCCCTAGAAAATGCAGGAATAGCTGGTCATCCCTCCAAATAAGAGTAAAAAAAAGTTATCCTATGGATTTACCTTTTTGCATTTGATATGATTAATGGGATAGCCAAGGGATATCCCTAGGGATAGCCAGGGGACAAACTCTATGCCGTATACTTATGCATGGATAATATTTTTTTATCAAACACTACCTTATTCCTAGGGATATCCCTTGGCTATCCCATTGATCATATCAAATACAAAAAGATAAATCCATAGGATAACTTTTTTTTACTCTTTATTTGGAAGGATAACCAGCTATTCCTGCATTTTATAGGAAATAAATTGAGGGGATATCATGGTTAACCATGGTTAACCATGGATTATCCCTTTGGTTAACTTTATTCCTAGCTATCCCTTATAGTTATGGCTTTGGGAATAAGAGGGATATCCAGGGATTAACTTTATTCTCAGCTATCCCTTATAGTTATGGCTTTGGGAATAAGAGGGGATATCCCCTGAATATCCCCTCTTATCCCTTATTTCAAACACTACATTATAGTTATGGCTTTTGGGAATAAAAGGGGATATCCCCTCTTATTCCCTATTTCAAACACTACCTAAAGCTCTCAATAAATTAATGATTTATAACTTCATAAAGTAACCTTAAAAACAAATCCCACGGCCCTAGCATCTTACCTCCAAATTTGAGCCAGTCTATCTGCACGACTTGATCAAGTTCCATGAAGGACAGAAGTCTGACCGTCAATTGGCAAGCATCAAGGTTAGCATGGTTTCATGAGGCATCCCACATTGCGCAGTTGATTTTAGGGTCTCACGGATGACACTGCTTTGGCTGGATTAAGTTAGATTAGGAGACTTAGGGTAAGCAACTGGAATTTAGGGGAAAGTAGATCTTATCAATATGTACATGTTTTGATATCTGTGCAAGGTTGGAACGGCAATGTGTACAACCTCACCAGTTTGAGCCACACCTGAATCTTTCATGTATCCTTCAAAAGCAATTGAAAATTTCATGATAAATTTAATTATCTATATATGTAATATGAGAATCATCGGGAGAAGAAAAAACTTATGAATACCTTAAGTTACATAATTAAAAGTATTATTTGAAATCATGTCCCATAGAAATCTGAGATAGATTATTATTTTAAATATCAAGATAGAATCACCGCACTATCGCCTCAACATTTCTATTAGCACATTTGAGATATATCTTAAGTATCAAGATAAAATGGGATGACAATATATCTCATTCCATAAAAATACCAAGATGATCCCACCCATAAGATTTAAAATCTTAATTAAATATTATTATATTGGTCTAGACACTATAGTTTCTAACTAGCATAACCAATGAAGATAGCATCACCCAGCAATTGATATCACCATAGCAAAGCCAATAAGAAGCCAACTTCATGGATACATCGAGAGCAAGAACCTATAATGAGCAAATACGACAAACTATGGATGAATCTATTATTGTGAAGTCCCTAATCACTTTTAAAAGGATCAGACTAAAAGATCCTGACCTAAGGTAATAGCTCAAAGCTATACTTGGCCTTAAGGTCATCATGAGAGAAGTTTGGAGGAAGTCCAACCCTCTAGATGACCTCGACTTGGAAGTTGACCTTCCATGGAGAAAATTATGAGCAAGCCCCTGCCATTCTAATTCAAAAATATCATAGTTAGAGCAGTGTGACGGCTCAAGCATCCCTAAGGACTACCTAGAGACTTATAAGACTCTAATGATATAAGACTCTAATGATGGTCCAAGAGGCCTTAAACACTATCATATGTAGAGTGTCCTCTACCACTCTTGAGAAGGCAAGGGCTAGTTCTTGAGCCTCAAGCTAAAATCCATTGTTTCCTTTTGAAAGCAAAGCTCAGAAAGCAAATATTACAACTTCAAGGCCACTTAAGGATCTTTTAATTGATATTAAGAAAACTTATAAGGAAAGTCATAGCTAAATAAGCCTAAGTACATTAAGATTGAAGAAACTTTCAGAGAAA
Organism: Calamus simplicifolius; assembly: GCA_900491605.1. Taxonomy (NCBI): domain Eukaryota; kingdom Viridiplantae; phylum Streptophyta; class Magnoliopsida; order Arecales; family Arecaceae; genus Calamus; species Calamus simplicifolius. The sequence goes on from UESW01001507.1 coordinate 369,990, forward strand.
AAAAATGAAGTCACTGTATTATCCTTAAAAAAGAGGTGCCCTAACTGAGAAGATTTGAAAAAAGGTGAAAAAAAGTAGAGGTATAAGCCTAAGCTCCAAAAGTCAAAGAGCTCAACTTGGAATGAAGGCGGCTATACTTCGTTAACCACCATAAGATGGCAAATTTTGATAGAGATTTGCAGCAAACTTTACTTTCGATAGCCCAAACTAATAAAGAGAAAATCAAAGAATAGAGACAAGAGTAGGTACTGTCACTTTCACCGAAGCTCTGGCCATGAGATATAGGAGTGTCGGTAGCTAAAATATGGGATCAAAAATTTCACGAAGGGGAAACCTTAAGAAATATGTACAAGGTAATGGAAGCTCCTCCTAAAGGTTGGGAAGTCAAGGTGAACAAGAAATTAACACCAAAGCACAAGAACAATTGTCCTACTACTAGGGTGATCAAAGCTAGCTCAAAAGAATTGGTTGCTAGAAAAGAAAGCTTCTTGCCAAAAAAGCATACACTTGACGAATCAAACTCAAGGCATCAAATTAAATTATTAGAGACAAACTTCAAATTGACACTTCAGGGGCCTACGCATAGAGTTATAAAGAGGAAAAGAAACTTTAAATTGAATTACTAAACTAATTTCTTTAATGAGAAAATTAAGGGCCTAGTTATGGAGTTATACTAGCCCAAACTAAAACAAACTTAAAGTTTAAATAGTGTTGAAATAGCAATTATATAAAGTTATTCAAAATAACTAAAATAAGAGTCCTAAAGAGACTATATTAAAAATTCCTAATTTGATCAATTCTTTTATTCTTTATTTTTTGAGTTGTATAAAACTCTTATATCCAGCAAGTTTTTCATGAGAATTGCATCAAGCCATATCATATGGATCAAGATGATCCAATGAGGAACCTAATTAATCATCTAACCTTGTCATAGATTCCTTGAAGAGATGAGTTGGTAATATTATGATGGATCGAGTTTGAGTTATGTCCAATAGTGCAAAAGAGACAAAGTATTTAGTGAAGTGGAAGAGGCTTTCTATGCCTAAATTAAGCTAGGAGCTAGAAGATCATCAAGTCGAAATATACAAGCAAAGGATATAAATGAGAACGTCGATTTGATTAGGTAGGGAGCATGTCAGAACTATTTTGCCCAATGTTTTGCATGACTATAGCCTTTAACACCATTCATACGTACATTATAAATAGATGTCATAAGTATCTGTCACAAGAGCTTTTTTTTTTTTTGAGGGATTTTGAGGTATTTTCTAAATAACTAAATGTTGACAATAAATTAATAAAATGAAGTGCTCTTTGAAACTTTGAACCTCTGGAGTGATAAAAGCGTGGATGCTTCATTGTGATATTATCGAAAAGGTGGGTGAGAATAATTCAATAGGCTAGTTTTCTTATAGATTTAAAAGGATTTTAAGGTGTTTTCTATGCAACTGGGATGATGATGATGAGTTAGTGAAATGAAATGCTCCTTAAAGCTTTGGAATCTTTAGGGTGACAAAGGGGTGGATGCTTCATTGTGATATTATTAGAAAAGTGGGTGAGAATAATTCAATAGGCTGGTTTCTCTAATGAGATATATTAAGGGCCTATTTATAGAGTTATATTAGTCCAAACTAAAATAGAATAGTATTAGAATACTAATTATAAACTTATTCAAAGACAATTACAATAAGAGTTCTAAAGAGATACATATTAAAATTTTCTAATTTGACATTTCTTTTACTCTTTTTTTTTCTTAGCATGGCTCAAAGTCCATCGAGTTAGTGTTGCATCAAGCCATATCATACAGACTAGGATATTTTGGAGGGTTTTTGAGGTCATTTCTATGAAACTGGAATGTTGATAATGAGTTAGTGAAATGAAACACTCCTTGAAACTTTGGAACCTCTAGGTGAAAAGAGATAGATGCTTCATTGAGATATTATTGGCAAGGTGGGTGAGAATAATTCATTAGGTTGGTTTCTTTATAGATTTTTGTGGCATCTATTATTATCTTTTTTACTTCGTAAACTTCTTTTGTAATTATAGATTGAGAAATGGTTGTATGTACTTGTGACCTTCTATAGATTTTTGCGGTATCTATTGTTATCTTCTTTACTCCATAAACTTTTTTTTTATAATTATAGATTGAGCAATGATTATATACTTGTGACCTTCTATTGTAACCTATACCTCATATAGTTGACTATAAACTTCTTTTGTAATTATAGATTGAGCAATGGTTGTGTATGCTTATGACCTTCTATTGTAACTTATACCTTATATAGTTGACCGTAAACCTTCATTTCCTATAGATATATTTTTTTATTATTAAAATTAAAAAATATTCTACCAATTTTTAGAGGATCTTATTTTTCACCTTTGACCCTTAGTTCTTTGTGCACTTATTTTTAATAATTAAACTATAGAACTCTTCCACTCATTCTCTCCTAATTTTACTTAAAATAAAAATTATAAAGAATACTATTTTACTTTTACCTTTACTTTACATATCTCACAATCTCAACTGTAGGCCTTAATTTTAAAAATTTTATTAATTAATTAGAAATTATTTCAAATATTTTTCTTCATTTTCACTATGAACAAAAAATATAGAGAGTTTTATTCTCATTATGATATATATCTTATAAACTTAATTACAAACCTCAACTCCTTGTGTATCCACTTTTTATGCAACATATATGCAACCACTAGGTCGTAGCTCTATTTTCTATCATAGAGATATTCGCTTATCATTCTTTTCTTGAATCTTTAGTTCTGCAAGCACGAACTCCCCAAATAAATTATCATAGCTCATCATAGATAATTCAACTAATAAGAGATCAATTCCATCAATCAAGTGGTCATTAATTGTAGACAGGCTTTCGAGTAGAACAACAAAAATGATGTGAAGAACTACTAAAATTCTTACTTGAGTAAGAAAGTAAAAGTTGAAAGAAAAGAAAGTGGAGCTAGTGCTAGTGCCAAAATAATTAAGCCATGGCCATGGAGAGCACTATTACAGTGGATTTGGTCAAGAGATTAGCCAATGTATGGAATCCAACGGCAGCGAAAAGAGTGTGGCATAGCAAACCTACCAACAGTTTCAGAGAATGATAATGCTTGACTAAATTGTATAATTAATAGAGAGGAAGAGAACATTGCAATGCTAGATGTTGGAAATGTTAACAGAAATGTTAACACAACGAACTTACAAAATGGATTTGGAATGGGAGAGCATGAGGAAATTAGAGATGCGGAACCAATTCTGAAAGGAGACGTCGGGTAGTGGGACTTGCTTTGGGCCACTATATCTTCAGCTAATCCATAACCATACTATGCTCATATAATGGTAACATAATAGTTGCCACTACAAGAGATTTTAATATTGCGACGCCCAAATGCGTCGCAATTGCATCGCTAAACATGAATATGCGACGCAATTGCGACGCAACAAGGGCGTCGCTCAACTGCCCGTCGCAATACCTTTCGTCGCAATTGCGTCGCAATATTGCGACTCTCTGCGACGCTCTTGCGACGCCACATTGCATCGTAATATTGCGACGCATGAAAATGCGTCGCTAAATTTAAAATAATTTAGTTAGAAAAAAAATTATTATTAATATTGCGATGCAAAAATTGCATCGCAAATTTAAAATTAATATTTTTAAAAAAATTATTATTAAATATTGCGACGCACTAAATTGCATCGCAATATTTAAAATTAATATTTTAAAAAAATTATTATTAAATATTGCGACGCAATAATTTGCATCGCATATTTAAAATTAATATTTTTTAAAAAATTATTTAAATATTACGACGCACTAAATTGGGTATTCAATTTCGCTAAATCTAAATTGATACAAACATTTTTCAGTCAATCCAAACAAAATATATTTCAAAATAATTTATATATTAAAATTTTGAAGTTTTTACAACATAAAAAAGAAAAAAAAAAAATACATCAAGAATCTGAACGATCACGTGGAGGCTGTGGAGGCTGTAAAGGCTGTGGAGGCTGAAGACTCTGCGACAAGCGATACCATATCCCGCAAATAATGCATCTCATCTCGCATGTCTCAACCTCCTGATCCCGGCCCGCATACGATCCTCAAAATCCTGCTTGAACTCCTGCCGAACCTCCTCTGCAATAGATCTGCGAAGCTCCTGTAAACGCTCGGGAGGAAGATCAGCAGGAACTCGCGAGCTGGAGGCCTGATGGGGAAAAAAATGTAGAAGCTCTAGTGCCCATACCATAGACCCTGCGGTCTCGTGGCTGGGCACCAACAGCCTCCAAAACACACGTCGACTCTCCTCTGCTGAGAGTTCGATGGCGTCTCCCCATCAGTAGAGTCGACCTGCGATGCCTGGGAGCGAAGCTCCTCGACTCGTGTCTTGAAATATGAAATCAACAATAAATGAGTTAATAAATTCTCGAAATAAAATTTTAGAAATTAAAAACAGATACTACATAAATCTAATTTCTTACCGCAACCTCCCATGATCGCGTGTCGACCCAGGAGCCGTCCCTCCTGGTGTGTCGCCCTGAATAGACGGAACTCACCAGGATCTCCACCCTCCTGGTCAGTCTATAACAATAAAAAAAATGATATTAATACAAATATTTGTAAATAACTAAAATAGTAATTAAAATATTATGTTTTCTTACCAACGCCGTCTGTGCTCCTGAATCGAAATGGAGCCCGAAGTATGACGGGGAGACCCGTGCCAGGACCGCCCTTCTCAGATCGGCGGTTCGTGCTGGCTGATGCGGACCTCCTGCGCCAGCCATCGACTCCCAGGCCTGCTGCCACTCGTGCCAAATACCCTCTGGCACGTGCGCAGGACGCTGACCCGATGACCTCCAACGATGAAGCATGTCGGAGTATCGGCGTCGCGTCAGAGCCTCCCATGCTGCCCTAATGGCATCATGGGTGGCAGCATCCCACGTAAACTTTTTCTGCATTAAAATAAACAGTTAGTTTCTGATTTATTACTTTAAAGAATTATATATCACTGATAAATTGTATTAATAAGTTTACCTGAAACTCAGAAAAATAAAACTCCCTCGTGGCTGGCGATACGTGGCGCCAATCGTAGCCAGTGGGATCTGCACGCCTCTGAAAAACGGCGCTGATGTGGCTGGAGACATGATGCTGCTCAATGAATCTGTTAAAAAATGCAAGTTATAAGTAAATGACTTAAAAATATAAATAAAATATTTTTAATTAGTATATACTTACATCCCCTGAGCATCAAGTTAAGTACAGTGCGGCCGCCGATCGCGGAAGAACTCTCGGAGGTCTGTGCCGATAGGGTGGATGGTAATACTGGTGCAGAGATCGAAGGCTGCGCCTCTGCTGGAGATCCAAACTCCCATCTCCGACGCTCATGTGATCTGATCTCGTAGGATCCAAACTACGTCTCTGCTCACCCAAACTGTCGTCGGTAGATCTACCTCTGCCCCTCATACTGAAAATACTAAAGATTCACACAATTAAATTACGATTAATGATTGACTATGTAAGAATTTAACACTTATAAAAAAAAGTTAAATATTAAAAAACCTTTATGTTTAATCGGTGTCATTTGTTTCGTGAAATGTTGGTTCAACATCCGATGCCGTATCGGATTGCGAATCAGTTTCATTATCATCGGAAGGAAACCGAACATTGCATCCAATTTGTTGGACATCACCACTTGGATCTCTAAGTGATGTTTCAGGAGCCCTTGTGTCATCCTCAATTGCATGATTTCCATCTCATCCTCTTGAAATGCAGGGCACTCGGTTGATTGACTTGATGAACTCTCCTCTAATACGATTGTTGAACTGGGACGATTTTAGAAACGGCCCACCAATCTCGCTTGTCGTGCGCAAACTTGGATATCCGCAGTAAAAGACTTGCTGAGCTTGGGATGCAAGGATGAATGGGTCATATTTCTGCAATCTTCGTCGATGGTTCACAACCAAATTATAGTCGTTATGAACCCTTTGCCATAGAACTATCGGATCGAACCAATCACACGAAACAATACGGTTCGTTTCATAGCCAACCGGGATATTCAACTTCAACCACCTACTAACTTTCCATAATAATCCTGCATATTTGCTCCAACACGTTTTCCTTTTACACACACGCCCCAGTTCGGCGTGCCTCTTGAAGCTGCTAATCGTTCAATCTGAAATTTGTACCCATTTATAAAATAGCCAGTAGAGGTTGTTACGGTCTTCAATGGCCTTGCGATAGACATTTAATGAAAATATTGTCGGTTGTCGACCATGGACCGTTGACCTATAAAATTAAATAAGCTATTGACATCCAATTCAAAAAATAATAGCCATTATCGAAATTGAATGAATGATACTACTCACAAATTCATAAAACCAGTAAGCAAACTCCGGTTTCTAATTTCTGCCCAATTGCAACTTGACTGATGTCGGATTCTGTCGTTGTCTATCACAAAACATCCTATGGGATGAAAAGGATGAAAACTAATGTTAAAATTAAATATTATGGTATATTATTATATAAATTAAATTTTCAATTTAGCATTGGAAGTATACACTTACTCAATATATGGATCGACTTCTCGACAGTTCATTAGGATGTAATAATGTGCTGCATTATACTCCATATCGCTAAGATTTCTTGAGTTCTGCCCACCAAATGAACGGCCGATAGCTTTAAAAATTGATATTCTACCGTCATAGCTTCTGCTTCGTCCACACATACGTCATCGTTACGACCATGATTCGGCTCCTCGTGTGGACGTGACCCTCAAAAGTAATGTGAGGCAAAAGCTGAAACTTCTTCGACCAAGTGTGCATTGCATATAGAACCTTCAACCCTTGCCTTATTACGCACACATTTTTTTAACTTCTTAAGATACTATATGTAAAGTTGCAACAAAAAATTAACGAATTTTTGAAGCAATGAAATAAATTTGAAATGTCAACATATCTTAATGATGTATATATTTACCTCTCGAAAGGATACATCCAGCGATACTGCACGGGACCAGCTATGCTCGCGCTTCGTATGGCAAGTGAACCGGTAAATGCTCCATTGAGTCAAAAACTGGGAGGAAATATTCGCTCAAGCTTGCATAAAATAATTGGAATTTCCTCCTCAAGCCTTGCCATGGATGCAGAAGTAATGACTGCGGCAGATAACTCCTTGAAGAATAAGCTGAGCTCCGTAATTGCCTTCCAGACATGTTGCGGAAGCAACTCACGAAAAGCTATAGGTAATCGTTGCATGAAAACATGGCAGTCGTGGCTCTTCATGCCGAACAACTTGAGCTTATGCATGTCCACACACCTACGATATTGAAGCATAACCATGGAAATTTTAACCCTCTTAGCCAGTTCATAAAACTTCTCGTGAATTTCTGTCAAGAGTGTAACATGCTTTAGGATAGGTCCCCATCGGCACTCCTTCTCAAATCACCTCTTCTGCAGTACTGATTAAGTTCTTCTCTTGACTTTGCAGTATCTTTTGTTTTTCCCGGGATGTTTAGCACCGTGTTAAATATGTTATCAAAGAAATTTTTTCTCGATATGCATAACATCCAAGTTGTGCCGGATGAGATTTTGTGCTCCAATAAGGCAAATCCCAAATATACTTCGCTTCTTCCAGTTATGTTCTTACATATACGGCTATTTATTCTATCTGCATCCGCTTCCCATGCATACATCAACCCCAAATGCTCTATAGAATCAAATAGATCCGTGCCAGACATAACCGGTTCGGCAAATTTTGTGACTGCTTTGTTCTTCGGAAGGCGATCAAGTTACGCCTTAAGTGATTTGGGGCAAGAACTTCCTATGGTATCAAACCATGACTGCTTACCACTCTTCTGCAATGTAAATGCATCCGAATCATACATGAATGAGGGCATGCCAGACGTCCAGCAGTGCTCCAACCAGACAATATTGCATATGCCGGAAAATCACTTATTGTCCACATCAAAGCAGCTCTCATTAAGAAATTTGTTTCATAGAAATGTCGTAGGCTATCACTCCTGTTTCCCACAACATTTTCATTCGGCCACCAACGGTTGCAGAAAGACATCAATCTTTTCCTTTGGATTTGATGGTCCTGGAACCAAAACGGTTAAAAACATTGCAGTATCTTTCATGCACTTCCACGGAGGAAGGTTATATACAGTCAGTATCACAGGCCAACATGAATACTGTTGGCCCCGCTTGACCAAAAGGTTGGAAGCCATCGGTACAAAGACCTAATCTCACATTCCTTATATCTTCAGCGAAATCAGGATGATTTTCATTGAAATGCTTCCAAGCCTTTGAATCTGATGGATGCCGCATTTCATCCTCTTTAGATTCATTGTTCGGCATGCCATCTCATATCAGCAGCTGTTGCCTCAGATCTGTATAATCTCTGCAGGCGTGGTAAGAGGAAAGTAATGCATCCTCTTGTAAGGCACACTTTTCCTCCTACTTGTACCGGCTCCTTCGGTGTTTTTGAACCTCAATTGCCCATAAATCTTACAACCATCTTAGCTCTGAGTCTTCACCCCAAAAATATCATACAATTGTTCAAGCAACAATCGATCTTATTAACTGGGAGCCCAAGCCCACGCAACAACTTCTTTGTTGCGTAAAAACTGTCTGCGGCAATTATCATTTGGCAGAATTCTCTTTGATTAACTCAGCTACATAATTGAAGGCCTTTTCTGATAATCGATGTTCTGGCCTTAATATTCAACATTCGAGCAGCTGTAGAGAACTGGGAATGACCCTCACACCCAGGATACAATTCTTGATTTGCAGCACGCAACATATCGTAAATTGTTGTAAAATTGTTGTGCTTCTGGATTTGGTTCTTCCATAAATGTATTCTGATTGAAGTCATTACCCGATGCATTCATCACCATTTGTTCATATGTGTTTAATTCACAAATGGTTTCTACGGGAATGACTCTTGATGGCCTATAACAGCTGCTGGAATATCCTCTGGTTCACCATGACAGTACCAAACATAGTAATCAGGAACAAAACCCTTCTTACACAAATGCAACCTTAACAGTTTCCACATCTCTGTAGGCTTTATTCTGACACCTGTGGAAGTTGCATGGGCACCTAATCCTAGGCCCATCCATCCATTCAGGTTGGCTACATGCAAATGCGAGATAAATTCTTCCAATCCATTCAGAAAATCTGGATTCAGCAAGCCATCTTTATCCTTGCATACTCCATGAGCGAGTCGCGCTCATTTTGATCGACTTATAAAGTCTGGTAAATCATTAAATGAAACCAAAAAATAAAACTATATTAGTATTACTAAATGTAATAACTAAATTATTTCTTGGTCACTAAGGTTAAAACAACCAATTAAATCATTTATAAGTACCAATTTTTTTTTAGGCAACTAAGGACCCTACCATGCAAGGCGAGCCACGGCTACGATCCTGGCGTGCTAGCAAGGACCGATGCATAGTTAATGGCTAAAGAGAGGGCTTGAGTTTGTGTCGGGCCATAAGGCGGTGCGTTTAGTCATTAGACTTCACAAGAATTCAAGTGTCTTAAATATTCTACCTTCACTCCTGTCTACAAGGTAAGGCCCTATCCCATTCAAGAATATTTTTTGTGATATTTATTCTGCTATTAATTATCATCGATCGGTAATATTGAATTTCGGCAGCATTTCCCCATATGTTCTCCTAAATGTGTGGTATATAAGCCACACTAGGAGAACGTATGAGCAAATGCAATCCGAAATCTCACCCCACGATGATTACTAGCAGACTAACATGTCACAAGAAATTCCCAAACGGTCCACCAGGACAATTTGAGAATTTGCAAGACTAAGGCTTCAATTCTCAAACGGGTCTAAAGGTTAAAGTGCTGTGATTATGGAAGTCCGAAGACAATCGAACTTATGCTTGTTATTCTTAACATTGTGAATTACATGTAATCACTAACTTTTTTAAGATTATTGTGTCAAATACAAATGTTTGCGAATACTAAAATGTAAATCATTTAAACTACTAATTTGTTGCTGGAAATTAAATAATATTACAACAGAACATTTTATTTAGCATTTCAAATGTATGCATCATTCAGTTTGCATATAAATGATCAAGACATAACAAATGTAAATAAGTATAAATGCACAAATACTATTTGTCTTCTCCGCGCCGCGCTGCCGTGGCCGGACAAGAAATAAGGGGGGCTGGGAGGGGTTCCCCCTGTTAGGAAATAATTTTTTTTTTTTTGGTCCCAATGGCCTGGCCACCGTGGGCCAGGCCACTGCCTGGCCACGGCAGCGGCCGTGGCCGGACAGAAAAGAAAGGGGGAGGGGGGGGGGGGGGCGGGGGGGGTTTCCCCCCTCCCCCCTGTTAAGGAAATTTTTTTTTTTTTTGTCACAGTGGCCTGGCCACCGTGGCCAGGCCACTGCCGGCCACGTAGTGGCAAGAAGAAAGGGGGGGGGGGTCTCCCCCTCCCCCCTATTAAGGAAATTTTTTTTTTTTTTTTGTCACAGTGGCCTGGCCACCGTGGCCAGGCCACTGCCGTGGCCGGACAAGAAAAGAAAGGGGGGGGGGTCTCCCCCCTCCCCCCCCTGTTAAGGAAATATTTTTTTTTTTTTGTTTTGTCACAGTGGCCTGGCCACCGTGGCCAGGCCACTGCCGGCCACGGCAGTGGGCGTGGCCGGACAAGAAAAGAAAAGGGGGGGGGGGGGTCTCCCCCCTCCCCCCTTGTTAAGGAAATGATTTTTTTTTTTTTTGTCACAGTGGCCTGGCCACCGTGGCCAGGCCACTGCCGGCACGGCAGCGGCCGTGGCCGACAAGAAATGAAAGGGGGGGGCGGGGGGTTTTCCCCCCTCCCCCCCTGTTAAGGAAAATATTTTTTTTTTTTTGTCACAGTGGCCTGGCCACCGTGGCCAGGCCACTGCCGGCCACGGCAGCGGCCGTGGCCGGACAAAAAAGAAAGGGGGGGGCGGGGGGTTTCCCCCCTCCCCCCCTGTTAAGGAAAATATTTTTTTTTTTGTCACAGTGGCCTGGCCACCGTGGCCGGCCACTGCCGGCCACGGCAGCGGCCATGGCCGGACAAGAAATGAAAGGGGGGGGGGGGGGCGGGGGGGGTTTCCCCCCTCCCCCCTGTTAAGGAAAATATTTTTTTTTTTTTGTCACAGTGGCCCTGGCCACCGTGGCCAGGCCACTGCCGGCCACGGCAGCGGCCGTGCCGGACAAGAAAAGAAAGGGGGGCGGGAGGTTTCCCCCCTCCCCCCCTGTTAAGGAAAATATATATTTTTTTTTTTTGTCACAGTGGCCTGGCCGGGCCAGGCCACTGCCGGCCACGGCAGTGGCCGTGGCCGGACAAGAAAAAAAGGGGGGGGGTTTCCCCCCTCCCCCCTGTTAAAAAAAAAAAAAAAAAAATTTTATTACAGTGGCCTAGCCACCGTGGCCAGGCCACTGCGGCCACGGCAAGCGGCCGTGGCCGCCTTGTCCGGCGCGGCCACGGCCGTGGCCGGACAAGAAAAACAAGGGGGGGGGGTTTTCCTCCCCTCCCCCCCTGTTAAAAAAAAAAAAAAATTTTTTGATTACAGTGGCCTGGCCACCGTGGGCCAGGCCTACGGCCACGGCAAGCGGCCGCCGTGGCTGCCTTGTCCGGCCGCGGCCACGGCAGCGGCCGTGGCCGCCTTGTCCGACCCGCGGCCACGGCCGTGGCGACAAGAAAAACAAGGGGGGGTTCCTCCCCTCCCCCCTGTTAAAAAAAAAAAAATTTTTTTTGATTACAGTGGCCTGGCCACCGTGGCCAGGCCACGCCGCCACGGCAGCGGCCGTGGCCGGAGAAGACGG
>UESW01001507.1:386039-481916 GCA_900491605.1 Calamus simplicifolius
ATCGGCCACAATCTATCTCGGGACATTTGCAATCCGTCCGAGATCGGCGACGATCCGATGGTTGCGATCAATCCAAGCCGTGATCCCGATCGGCCAGAACCTATCTCGGACCGTTGCAATCCGTCCAAGATCGGCGACGATCCGACGGTTGCGATCGATCCAAGCCCTGATCCCGATCGGCGACGACCGATCGCGGACCGCGGCAATCGGTCCGATCGGCAAAGATCCGACGGTTGAGATCGATCCAAGCCGTGATCCCGATCGGCCACAACCTATCTCGGACAGTTGCAATCCGTCCGAGATCGGCAACGATCCGACGGTTGCGATCGATCCAAGCCGTGATCCCGATCGGCCACAACCTATCTCGGACCGTTGCAATCCGTCCGAGATCGGCGACGATCCGACGGTTGCGATCGATCCAAGCCCTGATCCCGATCGGCGACGACCGATCGCGGACCGCGGCAATCGGTCCGATCGGCAAAGATCCGACGGTTTGCGATTGATCCAAGCCCTAATAAACGATCGGCCACGACCTATCTCAGACAGTTGCAATCCATCCGAGATCGGTGACGACCCGACGGTTGCGATCGATCCAAGCCCTGATCCCGATCGGCGACGATCGATCGCGGACCGCGGCAATCGGTCTGATCGGCAAAGATCCGACGGTTGAGATCGATCCAAGCCGTGATCCCGATCGGCCACAACCTATCTCGGACATTTGCAATCCGTCCGAGATCGGCGACGATCCGACGGTTGCGATCGATCCAAGCCGTGATCCCGATCGGCCAGAACCTATCTCGGACCGTTGCAATTCGTCCGAGATCGGCGACGATCCGACGGTTGCGATCGATCCAAGCCCTGATCCCGATCGGCGACAACCGATCGCGGACCACGGCAATCGGTCCGATCGGCAAAGATCCGATGGTTGCGATCGATCCAAGCCGTGATCCCGATCGGCCACGACCTATCTCGGACAGTTGCAATCCGTCCGAGATCGGTGACGATCCGACAGTTGCGATCGATCCAAGCCATGATCCCGATCGGCCACAACCTATCTCGGACCGTTGCAATCTGTCCGAGATCGGCGACGATCCGACGGTTGCGATCGATCCAAGCCCTGATCCCGATCGGCGACGACCGATCGTGGACCGCGGCAATCGGTCCGATCGGCAAAGATCCGACGGTTGCGATCGATCCAAGCCCTAATAAATGATCGGCCACGACCTATCTCAGACAGTTGCAATCCATCCGAGATCGGCGACGACCCGACAGTTGCGATCGATCCAAGCCCTGATCCCGATCGGCGACGACCGATCGCGGACCGCGGCAATCGGTCCGATCGGCAAAGATCCGACGGTTGAGATCGATCCAAGCCATGATCCCGATCGGCCACAACCTATCTCGGACCGTTGCAATCCGTCCGAGATCGGCGACGATCTGATGGTTGCGATCGATCCAAGCCGTGATCCCGATCGGCCAGAACCTATCTCGGACCATTGCAATCCATCCGAGATTGGCGATGATCCGACGGTTGCGATCGATCCAAGCCCTGATCCCGATCGGCGACGACCGATCGCGGACCGCGGCAATCGGTCCGATCGGCAAAGATCCGACGGTTGTGATCGATCCAAGCCATGATCCCGATCGGCCAGAACCTATCTCGGACCATTGCAATCCGTCCGAGATCAGCGACGATCCGACGGTTGCGATCGATCCAAGCCCTGATCCCGATCGGCGACGACCGATCGCGGACCGCGGCAATCGGTCCGATCGGCAAAGATCCGACGGTTGCGATCGATCCAAGCCGTGATCCCGATCGGCCATGACCTATCTCGGACAGTTGCAATCCGTCCGAGATCGGCGACGATCCGACGGTTGCGATCGATCCAAGCCGTGATCTCGATCGGCCACAACCTATCTCGGACCGTTGCAATCCGTCCGAGATCGGCGACGATCCGACGGTTGCGATCGATCCAAGCCCTGATCCCGATCGGCGACGACCGATCGCGGACCGCGGCAATCGGTCCGATCGGCAAAGATCCGACGGTTGCGATCGATCCAAGCCCTAATAAACGATCGGCCACGACCTATCTCAGACAGTTGCAATCCATCCGAGATCGGTGACGACCCGACGGTTGCGATCGATCCAAGCCCTGATCCCGATCGGCGACGACCGATCATGGACCGCGGCAATCGGTCCGATCGGCAAAGATCCGACGGTTGAGATCGATCCAAGCCGTGATCCCGATCGGCCACAACCTATCTCGGACATTTGCAATCCGTCCGAGATCGGCAACGATCCGACGGTTGCGATCGATCCAAGCCGTGATCCCGATCGACCAGAACCTATCTCGGACCGTTGCAATCCGTCCGAGATCGGCGACGATCCGACGGTTGCGATCGATCCAAGCCCTGATCCCGATCGGCGATGACCGATCGCGGACCGCGGCAATCGGTCCGATCGGCAAAGATCCGACGGTTGCGATCGATCCAAGCCCTAATAGACGATCGGCCACGACCTATCTCGGACAGTTGCAATCCGTCCGAGATCGGCGACGATCCGACGGTTGCGATCGATCCAAGCCGTGATCCCGATCGGCCACAACCTATCTCGGACCATTGCAATCCGTCCGAGATCGGTGACGATCCGACAGTTGCAATCGATCCAAGCCCTGATCCCGATCGGCGACGACCGATCGTGGACCGCGGCAATCGGTCCGATCGGCAAAGATCCGACGGTTGCGATCGATCCAAGCCCTAATAGACGATCGGCCACGACCTATCTCGGACAGTTGCAATCCGTCCGAGATCGGCACCGATCGCTATTTAACATAATTAATTTTTTTAAATATATAACGACGCAAAGGGTTGCGTCATATTTTTTAATATGATAATTATAATATCTAAAAATTAACTTTAATTCTAATAATTACGATGCAACAAGTACGTCGCTATATTAAAACATAATTTTCCTAATTAATATTTCACTTATTACATCGCTAATGCGTCGCTATTTAACATAATTAATTTTTTAAAAATATTGCAACTCACTGTGTTACGTCGTAATTATTTTTTCTCATATTTATAAATTATAAAATTTAATTTTATTTAAATAATTGCGACGCAGATATTGCGTCGCTAAATTAAAAATAATTTTAATTTATTTTCTGGTTATTGCGTCGCTAATGCGTCGCAAAATTAATTTTAATTTTAATTTATTTAATTTTTTCCAAAAGATTGCGACGCAATGGGTGGCGTCGTAATATTTTTTAAAATATTAATACTGTAAAAAATATAATTCCATTTAAATTATTTGTGACGCAATTGTTGCATCGCTAAATTAAAAATATTTTTCTATTTTCCAACTTTATTGCGTCGCTAACGCGTCGCTATTTAAGATATTTAATTTTTTCAAAAACATTGCGACGCACTGTTATGCGTCGCAATATTTTGTAAACTATTTGTACTGTAAAAAATATAATTTTATTTAAATTATTTGCGACGCATTTGTTGCATCGCTAAATTAAAAATAATTTTTCTTATTTTCTAATTTATTGCGTCGCTAATGCGTCGCTATTTAATATATTTAATTCTTTTAAAAACATTGCGACGCACTTGTTGGCGTCGCAATGTTTTTTTCCGATAATTAGATTTTATAAAATTTAATTTCATTTCAATTATTTGCGACGCAATTGGTGCGTCGCTAAATTAAAAAATAATTTTTCTAATTATCTATTTTATTGCGTCGCTAGTGCGTCGCTATTTAAAATATTTAATTCTATTAAAAACATTGCGATGCAATTATTGCGTCGCAATATTTTATTGATATTTATATTTAATAAAAAATTAATTTAAAAATATTGCGATGCAATATTTGCGTCGCAATATTAAAAATTTAATTTTTTTTATTTTTTGGTTTGTTGAGTCGCTAATGGGTCGCTAATGCGTCGCAATATTTTGTTGTCACAATGGCGTCGCAAAGAGGTCGCAATTTAGCGACGCAATTATGCGTCGCTAAATTTGCGTCGCTATTTCAGTATTTTCTTGTAGTGGTAGATCTCTCCGGGGAGTCTCTCCAGGGGCGGCTGATCGGGAGCTCGAGGAGAGACTCCCCGAAGAAATCCACCTCTCCGTTTTCTGATTGATCGCCGATTTCTCCCACTGACTTGAGCGTCGAAGGGTCTTCCGCGAAGGGCCACCCCCAACGCCTCTCTCACGTGAGGACTTCTGTGCAGGTCCGCCCTAGGAGATCGACCGCGCCCGAGTCGAAAGATGGATCCCGGCAGCAACAGATTGGCGCTAGAAGAAGGGTCTCAAGTCCCGTTAAAACTTGAAGAAAGGAGATAAGGATCTCGATCTGGAGTAGAACCTCTCTAATGGCCAATCGGAGAAGAACAACCTCTGAAGCCTAAGACCAGGCTGCTCTCCAGAGGCCTGATCCGGTGAGCAGTGTAGCACCACAACCTCCACCAATTGAAACCCCATCGTCGCCAGCCATCCCGGTAACCCAGGACCAGTTCGTCTCACTGGTCCAGCAAGTCCAGGCCCTGACTCACCTGATCCATGAGCGCTTCACAGCTCCTCCCGCTCCGCACCTTCGTAAGGAGGCCGTGATTCCTTCTTCGCCGGCGACATCCTCCTCCAGTCCGCATGAAGCCGCGGACCCCCCACATCGACCCAGAGGGGACAAACCAGTCCCGCGAGGCGGCTACGACAGGGATCCTCCCAGATCTCGGTGAGCCCGGTCCCTGTCCCCAGTGTTCTCCCACCATGATTCGACGCCGTCCCTGTGATCCTCTCACCCTCCTCCTCTAACCGCTGAAGAGGAGATCTGTCGGCAGATCCAGGAAATGCGTCAGGAGCTGGACGCTGCCAAGCAGGCCCATCCGCCTCAACCCAAAGCAGAGCAGGGCATCCCTTTCTCCAAAGGGATTATGGAGGAAGTGATTCCCTCCCATGTTAAGCTACCGATCGTCGAACCCTACCACAGCTCTTCTGACTCGGACGACCATCTCAGCAGCTTTCGGTCAATAATGATGTTCCACGAAGCATCCGACGCGATCCTCTGCCGCGCTTTCCCCTCCACCCTCAGGGGATCTGCCCGAACCTGGTTCAACGCCTTGAAGCCAGGTTCCATTGATTCATTTGACGAGCTGAGCCATCTTTTTATTGGTCAGTTCGTCAGCAGCCGCCACCACCGATGAAGATCTGACTCCCTCTTCGAAGTCAAGCAGAGAGAGGGAGAGTCCCTGAGAAATTATTTTGGCCATTTTAATAAAGCCATGTTGGAGGTGGACCACCTTAATCATGAGGTGGCTATGTCCGCCTTGGCGGGGGGAGTCTCAAAGGAAAGCGACTTCTACCTGGCGATGAAAGTCAGCTACCCCCCTAACCTCTCTGACATGATGGCCTTGGCAGAAAAATACGCTAGGGTCAAAGAATCGCGGAGAGTTACCCGCGCCGAGCTGGCAAAGAAGAAGGAGCCCAAAGGTCCCGATAGGCACCGTCCTGCCCGTCGTCCGAGTCCACCTCACCGCCAAAGAGCTCCCCCACTGCCATCGAGGAATCGCTCCCGGAGCCCACCCAGGCGATTCGATCACTACACTCCATTGACTGTGCCCCAGGCGCAGATCCTCATGGAGATAGAACGCCAGCTCCCCCGACCAGCTCCTCTCCGAGGGAACCCAACCCGAAGAGACCCCACCAAGTACTGCCGCTACCACCGGGAGCACGGCCACGATACTGAAGAATGCTGGCAGCTGAAAAATGAGATCGAGAGGATGATCCAGTGGGGGCGGCTGAATCAGTTCAGGAGACCGCCCGAGCTAGGACAAGGAGGTGACCGCCAGCCCGAACCTCAACAACCTCCTCCTCCACCAAATCCGCCTGTGATCGGCCGCATCAACATGATCGAAGAGGCCGGTGGATCGAACCCCAGGGACGATGGTGAAGGATCTGCGCCGAAGAAGGCGCTGACCGGCGAGCTCTCTTTCTCCGACGAAGATCTCCAAGGGATATAGTTCCCCCATGATGACGCATTAGTTGTATCCCTCAATTTAAATAACTATGATGTAAGTCGGATCCTTGTTGACAGTGGAAGTTCGGTGAATGTTCTGTACCTCGATGTGTTTGCCAGGATGAAACTACTCATGGAAAACCTTCGAGCCGTGGATTCCACCCTGATGGGATTCACAGGCGACATCATCATCCCGGAAGGGATCGTCACCCTGACGGTCCGCGCGGGAGCCTGGCCCCTTGTGGCCACTATCTACACGGACTTCCTAGTGACCAAACTCAGGTCCCCATACAATGCAATATTCGGCAGGCCCGGCCTAATGTCCCTCAAGGCAGTTGTCTCCATCCCACACTTATCCATGAAATTCCCCACCAAACAGGGAGTTGGAGTTGTTCGAGGAAGTCAAGCCATGGCTCGGCAATGCTTCGTTACTAGCCTTCAGTCTAGAGTGCCGGAGGTTGATGGGCTAGACGCTCGGAAGGACTTCGCCGAACAGCGAGGAGAACCAGCAGAGGAACTAGAGGAGGTGCCGTTGGATGAGGCTCGCCCCAACCAAACTATAAAAATCGGGTCGCTGCTCAAGGGCGAACCTCAGCACAGATTGATCAGGTTTCTCTGAAGCAACGCTGACATCTTCGCCTAGTCCGCCTCTGACATGCCAGGGATCAGCCCCGAGGTTCTCGTCCATCGTCTCAACATGGACGAGATGCACAGGCCCGTCAAGCAGAAGAAGAGGAGTTTTGCCCCAGAACGACAAAAGGCCATCGAAGAAGAAGTAGATAAGCTCATCAAGGCAAACTTTGTCCGGGAGGTGAATTATCCGAGCTGGCTATCGAACGTCGTCATGGTGAAGAAGTCGAACGGCAAGTGGAGGATTTGCATCGACTTCACCAACCTCAACAAAGCCTGCCCGAAGGATAGCTTCCCTCTCCCCCCGGATCGACCAGCTCATGGACACCACCTCAGGTCACCAAATGCTGTCATTCATGGACGCTTATTCAGGCTACAATCAGATCCGGATGGCCCCCGAGGATGAAGAAAAGACCGCCTTCATAACCGACCGAGGTACTTACTGTTACCGTGTCATGCCCTTTGGTCTTAAAAATGCAGGTGCCACCTACCAAAGGCTGGTTAACAAAGTATTCAAGGAGCAAATCGGCCGAAATATGGAGGTGTACGTGGACGACATGCTAGTTAAGAGTAAAGAAGCATCACGGCATGTTGAGAACCTCTCAGAGAGCTTTGCAACGCTGCGCAAGTATGGGATAAGGCTCAATCCGACCAAATGCGCCTTCGGCGTTAACTCCGGGAAGTTTCTCGACTTCATAGTCTCCCAGCGAGGCATCGAAGCTAACCCCCAGAAGATTCAAGCTCTCCAACAAATGGCGCCCCCGGCATCTATTAAAGAGGTTCAGCGCCTAACCGGGAGGATAGCGGCTCTTAACCACTTTGTGGCGCGTTCGGCCGAGAGATGCCTCCCCTTCTTCAAAACCCTCCGGTTGGTTAAGAACTTCCGGTGGACCCCTGAGTGCCAAAAGTCATTTCAAGATCTCAAGAAATACCTCGGCTCACCCCCACTCCTCAGCAGTCCGACCCTGGGCGAGACCCTATTCTTGTACCTGGCTATTTCAAAAGGTGCCGTCTGTTCGGTGCTGATCAGAGAGGAAAGCAAGGTCCAAAAGCCGATTTACTATGTCAGCAAGCTGCTCCGTGATGCGGAGACAAGATATAGCAGGATTGAAAAAATGGTGTTGGCCTTGATCACCTCAGTGCGGAAGCTGCGGCCGTACTTCCAGGCACATTCTGTGACGGTCCTGACTGACCAACCCATCAAGGCGGTGGTCCACCGCCCCGAGACATCAGGAAGAATGACCAAGTGAGCCGTTGAGCTGAGCGAGCACGACATCCACTTTCAGCCTCGCCCGGCCATCAAAGCTCAAGTGCTAGCCGATTTCCTCCTCGAGTGTACCATCCCGGAGGATGGTTCCACCCCAGACTCCCCCGAGGAGCCAAAATCTGGAGCCCGGTGGCTTCTCCATGTCGACGGGTCATCTAACGCTCATCGCTCCGGTGCTGGCTTGGTTCTTACCAGTCCGGAGGGGGCAGCCTTTGAATACGGCGTTCGGTTTTCTTTCCCGGCCTCCAACAACGAAGCTGAGCACGAAGCTCTGCTAGCCGGTCTCCGAATCGCCCACAACCTGAAGGTGGAGAAGCTTAATGCCTTCACCGACTCTCAACTAGTGGCCGGCCATGTACGAGGAGAATTTGAGGCTTGGGAGCCGAACATGGTCCGATATCTTCAAGAGGTGCGGAGCCTGCTTCCCCATTTTTCCGAGTTTGAAATCACTCAGATTCCCAGGTCTGAGAATGCCCGCGCCGACCTACTGTCCCGATTGGCGACCGCGGAGTCAATGGACGCCGAACAAAAGTTCCACCTGGAGACCTGGAGAAGCCCAGCATCGCGGAAGCTGACCGAATAATGCAAGTTGAAGCCGAACCATCATGGTTCAATCCCATTCTGAAGTACCTCAAAGAAGGGTCGCTTCCACCCGACCGGAGAGAGGCTAGAAAGCTGAAGCTGCAGGCCACCCACTACGTGCTGATCGACAATCAACTTTACAAACGGTCCTTCTCCATGCCACTGCTCAGATGCCTTCACCCGTCTGAGGCAGATTATGCTCTCCGTGAAGTGCATGAAGGGATTTACGGCAACCACCTGGGAAGCCGGTCCCTATGCCACAAGGTGCTACGACAAGGCTATTACTGGCCGACTATGCAGAATGATGCAGACGATCTTGTCCGAGCTTGCGACCCATGCCAGAGGCACTCAAGCATTCAAAGACTCCCCTCCGCCGACCTGGTTCCTATATCCTCCGCTTGGCCCTTCGCCAAATAGGAATGGACATCCTCGGCCCGTTCCCGCTCGCCACGGGGCAGCGAAAATTTCTATTCGTCGCCATCGACTACTTCACTAAATGGGTCGAGACGGAGGCGGTTGCACAAATAACCGAGGCACGGTCAGAGACTTTGTATGGAGGTCCATCATCTGCCGATTCGGCCTCCCGCATACTATAATCACTGATAACGGCAAGCAATTCGACAACTCTAAGTTCCGCCAGTTCTGTGAGGAGCACGAATCCGTCACCATCTCACCTCGGTCGGGCATTCACAAGCCAACGAGCAGCGGAAGTAACCAACAGGACCCTCCTTCAGGGGATCAAAGCTCGCCTTTCCAGTGCCCAAGGCAGGTGGGCGGATGAGCTGCACCATGTCTGTGGGCCTACCGCACCACCCTGAGAGTCCCCACAGGTGAAACCCATTCGAATGGCCTTCGGCACGGAGGCCGTCATCCTTGTAGAAATAGGCCTCCTTCGCTGCGGGTGGAAAGCTACTCAGAGGAAGCTAGTGACGAATAGCTCCGCACCAACCTCGACTTGATAGAGGAGATCAGAGAGAAGGCCCGGATCAGAGTGGCTGCTTATCAACAAAGGGTGGCCCGCTGCCACGCCTCCAGAGTCAAAGGGAAAGCCTTCCTGCCTGGCGACCTTGTTCTCCAGAAAGCCTCTGTTTCCAAACCGCTGGAACAAGGAAAGCTGGCACCAAACTGGGAAGGCCCATACCAAGTAGCGGAGATCATTGGACCGGGAACCTACAAGCTGCAAGATCTAAACGGAAAGTCTGTCCCCCGGACGTGGAACTCGGACAATCTCCGTAAGTATTATCAATAGGGTATGTCCTCTACAAGTCCACTTTGATATACCTTATTATACCTTCCTCTAGCGCCAATCTGTTGTCGCCGGGATCCATCCTCCGACTCGGGCGCGGTCGATCTCCTGGGGCGGACCTGCATAGAAGTCCTTACGCGAGAGAGGCGTTGGGGGTGGCCCTCCGCGAAGGCCCTCCGACGCTCAAGTCAATGGAGGAAATCGGCGATCAATCAGAAAACGGGGAGGTGGATCTCTCCGGGGAGTCTCTCCTGGAGCTCCCGATCGGCCGCCCCTGGAGAGACTCCCGGAGAGATCCACCTTCCGTTTTCTGATTGATCGCCGATTTTCCCCACTGACTTGAGCATCGGAGGGTCTTCCGCGGAGGGCCACCCCCAACGCCTCTCTCGCGTGAGGACTTCTGTGCAGGTCCGTCCTAGGAGATCGACCGCGTCCGAGTCAGAGGATGGATCCCGGCGACAACAATAATTTATATATGATCCACCTCTCAAATTAGTCTCATTCTGACGGTATCTGTGCAAGAATTGGTGTCGTCTGATTTCATGGCTGGGCTAACATTGTGTAAGTATGATCAATTAACTGCTGCCTGATACATAGTATCATTCAAGCTTGATCAAGGGGGCAAATCTCCATGAACCACGTAGTTAGAGCTCACTAAAACTGACGTACTTTTTTAGATGAGGGCTCCTCATAAGTCATACCTGTTTTTTCAATGTGCCATTATTACCATTTCTAATGGGTGTTTTTTTTTTTTTGGCAGTTGGGTGGCTGCTTTATTGAAACCAGACGATGTCTGGTAGGATTGTAATAAGATTTCGTGCGGATTCTGCATATCACTGGAGGTTGATGAATGAATCTTATTGATGGAGCCAATAAGCCCCGCAATGATAATTCATCAGAGTCGAACCAATCGTTTCTGAAGTTGGCCCTCGACCTTGGCCTCAGCTTCGGGAGTCAGCCCTCGGCCTCGGCCCTCGGTCTCGGCAAGACAATCAGTCGGCCTCGGCCTCGGCCTCGGCCTTAGCCAGTCAATCTCGGCAAGATAGCTTCGGCCAGCTTCTAGACAGTTTCCCAGCAACCATATTGTGAGACCCACGTGCCTAGCTCCATCACTCACCACTGTCTGCACAGGACAATAGAGGTATGGCATGGGAGACATCTAGCAAATGCTGTAACGACCGCCCACACCCTGCAGCAGCCTGCAACAACTGTTCAAGTCAAGCAGCACCTACCAACCAGTGCAGCCATGTACTCTGATGGGACACGGCCTGCAGCTCTGATATGCCAAAGAAGGAAGCAAGCTTTGCCATTGCTACCATTACTGCCACCATCATAAATGCTTTGACAAGTGACCATGCTCCAAGCTAGTCTCATAGACTCCAAGCACCAATAAAATGGGTAAGAGGGACGCCCGATCAGGTAACTCAACACACAACTCCTAAATGCTCATACGCTCACAGAGAGCACCTCTCTAAGTCTCTCTCTCATTTGAGCTTCCTCAAGCTCATGGCTGTTGCCCAGAGCACTAACTTGAGCGTCAAAGGATTCCCGCCAGAATCTTCAGTCTCCGAGACTTGTTTGCAGGCTCTCAAGCGCAAGAAGCTTACCAGAAGACCCCGAGCTCGCTGGAGAAGGCGATCAGATGCTCGCGAATGCTCAAGGAGGGTGATTTGGCTACAACAAATTGGCGCACCAGGTAGGGGGCAGAGCACGGATCGTCAGCGATGCTAGCTTGCAGATCCTCGTCCCCTTTATATCAAAATGATTGACCAAAATGATGGTGATGACAAGAGCCTAAAAAGCTTTTGTCAGTCATGCTGGGGACCACCCTCAACGAACTAAGCAACAAGGAGCCATTCTCTCTACTCCATCATCATCACTACCTAAGGCCACTCAAGAAAAATAGCATGCCACCCTCACCCAGCAAATCCAAGCATTAGTAGCAATTGTCCAAAAGCTTTAGAAGCAATATTTCATGGCTACACAGCAAGCAAGAGCTTTCGCTCCCTCTTTAGTTGCTGCTCAGATCAGCCAACATTCCTTTAGCGTCTCCCTGCCAAGAGATTCACCTCCATCAAGCTCAAGAGCAAGAGCATCCTCAAGAGCAATCTCAAGCTCAAGCTCATTAGCAAGAGCAGCAAGAGCAAGAGTTCACTAACAAGAGCGCCACCACTCGCTGTCCAAACGGCCCTATTCTTCAACTGGCTCTTTGTCTTCGAGAATCCAAAAGTTGGGAAGAGTCAAAAAAGAGGAAGCATTTCCTTATCAAATTTTAAAGGTATTTATCCTCTCTCCAGGAACTATAGATCTTTAACGCTTGTGACCATTCACGAAAATGATCGAGGATCGAGATGGTCATGCACAAAAGCCCAGAGCCAGTCTGGCACCTAAGACTGACTCAGAGCAGTCTGGCACCTAAGACTGACTCCGCATTGTTACCAAAGACCGAGTCCAGCAGAGTCGGCACTAAGACCGACTCCAGCATCGGCACAAAGCCCGGAGCCAGTCCGGCACCTAAAATTGACTTTGCATTGGCACCAAAGACCGAGTCCAGCAGAGTCAGCATTAAGACCGACTACAACATTGGCACAAAGCCCAAGCCAGTCTAGCACCTAAGACCGACTTCACATCGGCACCAAAGACCAAGTCCAGCTGAGTCAGCACTAAGACCGACTCCAACGTCGGCACA
Source organism: Calamus simplicifolius (assembly GCA_900491605.1). Taxonomy (NCBI): domain Eukaryota; kingdom Viridiplantae; phylum Streptophyta; class Magnoliopsida; order Arecales; family Arecaceae; genus Calamus; species Calamus simplicifolius. Next base: position 398,470 of record UESW01001507.1, read on the forward strand.
AAGCCCGGAGCCAGTCCGGCACTTAAGATCAACTCTGTGTCGGCACCAAAGACCGAGTTCAGCAGAGTCGCCCTAAGACTGACTCCAGCATCGACACAAAGCCCGAAGCTAGTTCGGCAACTAAGATCGACTCCGCGTTGGCACCAAAGATCGTTTCCAACGGAGTCGGCACTAAGACCAACTCCAGCATCGGCACAAAGACCGAAGCAAGTCCATTACCAAAGACCGACCCCAGCATCGGCATCAACTTTGCCTCAGCGCTTTGTCATAGCTTCAATGGTTTTATCTCAACCCTAGCGCCTTATATCTGTCTTAGCGGTATTATTGTAGCCTCAGTAGCTCTATCAACCTTAGCGACTCTATCTCTTTGCCTCCATGGCTTCATTACAACCTCAACGGTTTCATCTCAGCCTTAGCGGCATTATTGCAGCCTCAGCGGCTCTAACAGCCTCAATGGCCCTAACACAGCCTCAACAATTTCATCTCAGCCTCAACGGCTTCATCTCAGCCTCAGCGGCTTCAACTCTACCCCAGCGGCCAATGGCCAATCGGGTAAGGCCTTTGTTTAAATTATACACTTGCAACATATTGCTGATCACTTTCAGTCATCCAAGAAGAACTCCCTAAGTCAACTCACAGTTGGGAGAAGCCAACTCCTCAGCTCACAATTGACAAGCACCCACCTCCAAACCATGTCAAAAGTAGAAGACCCAAAGTCAACTTACAGTTGGAAGAGACCAACTCTCCAACTTACAGTCGATGGGCATCCACTTGCAAACTCTGCATCGGAGAGGATTGCTGGCTGCCCCCAGCCAGTCTAAGGTAATCGGTTTACCTCCAACATTGCCTAAAGCTTTTTGAGCAGGCAAATGCGTAGCTCCAGAGGACACGCAAATGCCCACACAAGGCAAGTGCGCAGCTCCAGAGGACACGCAAATGCCTACACAAGGCAGATGAAAAGTCAAAGCCATAACTAACAAGAAAAGAGAAGTGCAAAGATGAAAAGCTCTACACTCTTTTCGCTTAGTGGATGCAAGGCATGTGGTCGCACAAGCTCAGGAGCATGCGGGCATCTAATGGGGCCAATGAGCTTCCTATGCAACGGTAATCTCACCAGGGTTGGACCAGTCGTTTCTGAAGTCGCCCTCGGCTTTCGGCCTCGGTAAGATAGCTAGTCGGCCTTGGCCTCAGCCACTTGGCCTCAGCCCTTGGCCTTGGCAAGACAGCCACTTAGCCTCGGCAAGATAGCCACTCGGCCTTAGCCACTCAGCCTCGGCAAGACAGCCATTCGACCTTAGCCACTCGGCCTCGGCCCTCGCCCTCGGCAAGACAGCCACTCGGCCTCAGCTAGTCGGCCTCGATAAGACAGCCTCGGCCAGCTTTAAGGCAGTTCCCAGCAGCCATATTGTGGGGCCCACATGCCTAGCTCCACCACTCACCACTGTCCACACAGAACAGTAGAGGTGTGGCATGGGGGATACATCTGGCAAATGTCGTAACGGCCACCCACGCCTTGCAGTACCCACCAACCAACTGCAGCTACCTACTCTGACGGAACACGGCATGCAGCTCTGACATGCCAAAGAAGGAAGCAAGCCTTGCCATTGCTGCCATTGCTGCTACCATTATAAATGCCCTGACAAGTAACCATGCTTTAAGCTAGTCTTATAGACTCCAAGCACCAATAAAATGGGTAAGAGGGACCTTCGACCAGATAACTCAATACACAACTCCTAAATGCTCGTACGCTCATAGAGAGTACCTCTCTAAGTCTCTCTCTCATTCGAGCTTCCTTAAGCTCACGGTTATTGCCTAAAGCACTAACTTGAACGTCAAAGGGTCTTTGCCAAAATCTCTAGTTGTCAAGACTTGTTTGCAGGCTTCCAAGCGTAAGAAGCTCATCGAAGACCCCGGGCTCACTGAAGAAGGCGATCGACGCTTGCGGACGTTCGAGGAGGATGATTGGCTACAACACTTATAAAATTATGGGAGCATAAGATGGTCAAAGGCATCTATCAAATGACTGCTCCAGAACGCGGAGGTTTAATTTAACGGGTAGCTATTTCTTAACTGCTGCTCGGATCTGTAACTTTGTGCCAAATTTGACGTCTTTTTAGTTTTGTCATATTGCGAGAGGAACTTGCTGCTGCCTGAGCTTTTCTAAACCAGTTATAGATCCTATATTTGAATTGGCGGTACATTCAGAATGGTGGTGTTAGCTTAGCTTTAAGTTTAGCATTTGCCACTTGGCAGGAACTTAAAAGAGTAGTAGGTCTATCATGTATCATAGAGATCGAGGACAGGCAGAGATCAGAAAATAAGAGTGGGGAGCTCCCGGTTCTTTTTATCATCTATATTTTTGGTGGGGTTTCTTGAGTTTATTTTTCATTATTCTGCATTTCTTTCCAGTACAGAAAGATGAGCAGGGGCTACCAAAGGAGGTAGGAGGGTGTTGCAAAAGCATTTTCAGACCTGCACAACACTTGATATCGCCTCTTACTATATAAGCTCTCATAGGAGTTGTATATGAATGCGCATTCACTTTATTCATCAAATAGAATAATATGTTCTATATATATGGTAATTTAGAAGTTTTCAGTTTGTTTAGATCTGTGATGGACTCGTATAAATGGTAGGTGCCTATCTTTCTCTTTGATGGCTACACGTTTTTCGTTTCGTAATGGGATTATAGCATTTTGCCGTTGTACTGTAATCCACGTAACCCTTTTGTAAAAGTTTACAAATCCAATAAGGCAAGGTCCGCATATTTTACGGGCCGCCTAGGACTTGGGACAGGAGGAGAGTTTAGCACCGATGTGTGTCATAGCCAGTGGACGTACGTGGACTTACGGATGTCCTCACAATCATATTAAACGAGAACATGGGTTCACACGCTTCTCCAATCACTGAAACATTGATAAAACGAAACTACATCTCCAGAATTTATAATTAGTTCAATTTCTAGATTTCGACTCCATCCGAGGATTGGACAGTGTAATTTCTCGCATTCGCAGCACTCGGTTTAACTCTTCCCTTTTTCCATCTGTTAGAATTAATTTCATTGTTCCCGGTTCCTGCCGAAGTTACATTCCTTATATCCCGAGCATCCACGCCCACCTTCCGTGGAATCCTATCGAACCGCATTGATCGGTTTAAACCCTTTGTTTTTATTAGCGTATTTTTAAAAATTGAACTATAATATGTTAACTGGGAAAAGGTCGTCATATATATATATTTATTTGTGCATGATACTAGCACTCTCGAATCAGAATACATGCTTGAAAGATGAATCTACTTATAAACTGTAAAAGTTAAAATGAGTGGTTTATATGACGAATATCTCTCTATTACTGATCTAGCAGTCCTATCAACACTTTGTGATAGATTTTCGAAGCTCTATGACAACTATCTGTAACATGGCACTAAAACAGTTTATCTCATGCTCGCTCATTCAATTATTTTATCTGTTTTACGCTACCAGCTGCATCCGGTTACTGTATAAAGCATTGAAAACATCACGAATAATTGGCAAATGCGAACAAACATACCGTGAATAGCAGTACAGTACAGCAAGCAACGGGGAGCGGTCTTCACTCAAAATTTCCACCAAATGAATTTCTTATTTTTTGGCGGAGACCGCACCCTTCTAAAAAGCTAGGGTAGTACGATATAGCGAGGACAGTTAAACCGATAATAGAAGCTAAATGAGCTGCTGGGAGATTCGTATGGAAACCACTTCTCCGTCTGCTGCACTGCTCCTCATCGCCTGGAACCTCACTTGAAGCCCTGTGTAAGTAAACCCAACTCATACTATAAGATAAACTCATCAGACACAAAAGAAGGGATAAAATTTTAATTCATGCATATTTTACCTACCCTCGTTTGGCTGGAGGTTGGTGTTGACGGCGACCGCATGAAGAGAAAGCCTGGCCTTGGGCTGCCAGTCGTTGGTTTGCCCGATCCATGACTTCGCATCAATACCCCTAAAACAAACAGCAGCAGCAGCAGCTTGCTTTCCTTCGTTGCCGTTGGAAATTAAAAATATGGGAAGGAGGTAAAAAAATTAGAAAGCTGGGGTAATGGTTACCGGCGGTGCAGGGAGAGGTGAGGTACTTGACGTCGAAGATACCACCGGAGGCCGAGTCGGAGGGCTTCTCGATCCGGTGGACTCCGATGTCTCGTACTCCCAGCTCCCGTCCTTGTACCCCTCCTCCAAGAACAGTTCCAAGTGTCTCGCATCCAGTACCTGCATCGTTCCTGCATTCAGAATAAAATCGGATTATCTCAGCCGTCCGAGATCAGGAAGGCTGCTCCAAGACATTCGATCTTTGGCATCATATCTCCCCCGCCATGACCCCTCCATGTTACTCTGGAGCAATACTCCTTCAAGCCCGGGGGTGCTTTCGTAAATACACGTTTCTCATGGCTCGTTCTCGTACCTTCACAGGTGTTAAGGTTGCAGACGGGGCATCGGACGAGCTGTAGATCTGAAACGTCCATTGAGATTAATAGAACAATAGTTGTCCCATCTTAGGGCAAATCGGGACATCAAGGGTCGATCCGTTTGAAATGAGAGGATACAAAGCGGGGATATGGTGTACCGGCGAGCCAAATTCCGGTTCTGGCGTTGGTCAAGACGCACGTGCCGGAGGTCTGGATGGTCCGGCCCGGGTCCTCTTCAGGCTTGGGCAACTCTTTAGGCAGCACCAGCTTCTCAGTCAGCAACACAGACGGCGAGTGGAAGAATAACGCGCCAATCCTCATCCAATCTAACAGCCCGTCAAAACAACGTCAATATTAACAGCAGGGGATGAGAAGACAAGACGAGGTTAAATAACGACTCACCGATGTGCTTCTCCTGTTGACGGAAGCAGTACGAGTGGCTGCGGTCTGCAAACGAATGGGTACGTGTCAGTTGGACGGTTGGGAAGTATGGGAGATAGGGATGTTGGTTCGCTGGAGTACCGAAAGCAGAGGCGTAGAGCCGCTTCCAGGTGAAGGACACGAGTGGAGGGGCAGGGACCTGGAGGTCGCGGAGGCAGGCGAACTTCCAGATGCTGTCCTCCATGATCATACGGTGAAACCACCGACTGACCATCCCCAGCCTCACCAGATCCTTCCCCTCCAAGTACCTGGCCACCTCCGTCCAAATATCCACCTCGTACCTTTTATTATTTCCCCGATAGAACAAAAGAGAAAAATAGCCAATCAATTCGTGCATTTTCTTATTTAATTGAACACAATATTATTTCCTTGCACCCAGAATATTAAGTAAATAAAAATAAAATAAAGTAAATAGCGATTCGTGAACGGATGCTACCGACATCCGCTTGCTCTCCGTTCGCTCGCAGCTAAATAAATGGCGAGAGCAATTTCGAGAGGGATCTGGGCTGAGTCGTTTGGATTTTCAAATTTTTGGTTTCCCGCTGTCAAGGATGGAGGGAGGAAACATGATTTTGGACAACCACGTAAATAGATCAGGAGGCAAGGATTAATTGAGCGAATGAATCGAAGGCAGAGCTACGCCTACCAAGATAAAATGATTTATGGACGGTCGAGATCCGTTTGTGTCAGACTATTAAATGTTCCTGTGCAACGACAAACGTACGCTCTGGCTTCTCCATTTTCCCATTTAAAAAAAAAAAAAAGCGAGAAACGTACGTTGGAAGCTTTGGAAAGCCGAGGACCTCTTTGTTAGACCAGGATGAGGGAACTTAAAAAATCTACAAAGCTTAAAATACTGTAAAAATGCCAGGAATTTGATCCAAGTCTCTTTAGTTCTGCGAACCCTAGGATGCAGATGAGAAGAAACTATGCTCAAATTTGGGGGGAAAAAAATAAAAATCGAATCGAATGTGACAAATCATATAGCTAACGAAAGGAAAATTAACATATCGGAAAGAAAATCCGTCGACTAGTAACTTAATTTTCCGTCAGATCAATCTCTTCCAATTCGCATTAATAGCAGTAGTTGCACTGATCTGCGATCTGAGAATATTTCATGGTCGATTTCTTTTCGGAACAACTCGGAGGAAGGTCAGATCGGGAATGTACTAAGATCAGGAAATTTCCACTAGATCAAACTCTTCCAATTGGCGTTTGTACGCGGATCTCAGATCTTCACAAAAAGACCTGCGATCTGAGAATATTTCATATCGATTTCCCTTTGGAACAACTAGGATCACGACATAGAAGCTCAAACAACTTGAATCGATTAGATTTCCATAACTACAGATTTGAATATCAGAGAGAGAGAGAGAGAACCAGTTGAAGTTGGAGTGGCGAGCGAGGAAGGTGGCACGAGGAGAGGTGCAGGACGTGATCGTTCGTTCTCTCTTCCTTGATCTCTGGATCAGCCTGCCATCTCCCTTCTCTCTTTTCCCCGATGAGCGCATCTCCTCCTCGCTGCCTTATCCTTGCCTCTCTCTTTCCTCGGATCCTTTCTCTCCTTAGAAGAGATCGCTGGAGCTAGAAGGAGAAGCCAAGTGACGATATGGTCAGAAGCCCATCACCTCCCTCTCTATTTATAGGCGCGGGAGGGCCACAATTTCAAAAAAAAAATTAATATAAATTATATACGAAGTAATTTCTAGAATATTTCGGGGGTATTTCTAGTATTACAATCAAAATTCTTTGACCGAGGACATAGCCGACGCAGCATTCAGCGTTTCTTTTGAGCTTACGTGGCAGGTCCTGGTGGCATTGGTTTGCCCCATGCTGGGCGCCAAATGGAATCCAAGTATCCAACTATTTTCCGTACGCTATAATGCCCTGACTGGTTATTTATTATCAGAAAAATCTTTTTTTTAAAAATCACCTAACACCTTCCAATCTGCAGGAAGAAGATGATTAGGGCCACTTGACAGAGGGTTTGGGTTGAATTTTTTATTTTTAAAAATAAAAAATTTAAATTATAACATAAAAATATGTTGATCAAATTATTTTTAAAAATATTTTTTTAAAATAAATCTAAAAATCTAAATGAATCTTAAAAACTTTCGAACGATATTTTTTTGGATTTATCTTAAATATTTTAAAATTTATTTATTAAAAAAATATTTAAAACCCGCGGATTTACTCATAATTTTTCTCCACACTATTCACTACTGCTTTTTTAAAAAAAATAATTTTTAAACATATTTTTAATACTAAAAATCAATAGAACATAACTTAAATTTTTAGATATAATTTATATTTTTAAAAATATTTTTTAAACCACGAATCAAATAGGACCTTAATTTTTCAAAAATAATTAAATTACAGAAAATCTGATGCTTGCTGATTACCTTTAGAGAAATCAATTATCTCTCTACCATAGTCATGACCATTACAAAAAAAATATTAAATATCGTCACTGTTTTATTTATATTGAGGTCAAACTGAGCTGCACAAAGCTTCTATTGCCCAGATATAACAATTCAACCTTATAAAAATTAAAAAAATGGTAAAATGATGTAGAAAAGTAACCCAAAAAAAAAAAAACAAATGAAGCCAACAAGCTAAGGAAAATACCTAAAACAAATTCCAAACCCGTACAATTACGTAAAACAAGAAACCAGCACCCTTCAGCTTGCATTTTCACCCGCCAACCCTATAAGAAAAAAAAAAAAGATATAATTATATAAAGAGATCTTGATGATCAATTTCATAATTCATATTTTCCCTGTGAGTTGTCACACCTCAATCTAGCTTTTGATTTGAGATATGATACGTCTATTGTCACACCACAATCTATTCTTTGATTTATTATGTGATACAGCGGCACAGCTTGTTTTTAATGATTTGCATAATAACATAATATATTTTTATTAATTTCCAAATCAAAGATTTTAATAACTTAATTATAATTTTATTTGTTCACCAAGTATCAAGATAATTTGACTACCAGTTTCTTTCTTTTTCCTTGCTAGTTATCCTCGTTGACGGACCCACGCCAACTACTAATATGAACAACAGCTTACTAAGAATTTCTGCACGTACACACCGATATAATTAATATAAATATAAAAAATAATAAAAATCAATACCTTTCTACCTACGTTAAATAATGGTATGGTAATTCTATATGGCGACATACAACTGATCTTTCTTGGAACCGCATCTGAAGTTCATTATTCTAATAAAATACAATAAGACACATAAGTATCAACACAAAATGTTAAAGTATTTATTACCTACTTAATCTAAGTCCCACGTAAAATAATTTGTGTGTCCTTTAGAATTTCTTAACTTTTTTTTTTAACAAACTACTAAATAGCATTGAATTTGATTCATAATAATATAATATAATATTATCAAAATCTTATATTTTATTAATCTTACATTTGTACATTTGATAATCAGATTGACGAACCCATGCCTACTACTATGAAGATTAACATGTTTGATTTATAATAATAAAATATAATAACTAGCTTATTATATTTTTAAATTTTATTTTAATTTTTTTATCTTTAACTACTTTTTTTGCTAGAATATAAAATATTCTTATAAAAATCAAGATTCTTTATAAATTAATTTTAAATATATATATATATTTATTTATTTATATATATATTATATAATATAATATATATTATATTGTTATTAAATATCCCATGATATAATTTATATCAATATAATATACTATATAATAATTTAACATTTAAGAAGGTCATAAATATTAATACTTTAAAATTTGCATATTATTATAAAAATATATATTTAATATTTAATATTTAAATATTATTAATATAATTTAAATATAATTAGATTAAATACCATTTAATATTTATATAAAAATCAAAAAACATATAATTAATATTACTAGACTAATATTCAAATACTTATATTTTAGATGAAAATTATTTATGATAATTTTAAATTACTAAAAATCAAATATTATCATTTATATTATTATATTAAATTATTAAATATAATAATTTTAAATAGATTATTATGAACCAAATGATAAAGCTCTCCGTTAGTATCTGCATATAGAGGTGGGCATTGGGCCGTGCCGCCCATGGCACGGCACGGCCCAGGCCCTGATGGGTCGTACCAGGTACGGTCCAGCACTGCTACAATACCGGGCCGTGTCGGGCTTAAAAAATTTTTTCTGTTGGCCCAGTACGGCACGGCCCATGACGGGCCTAGGCCGGCCCGTCGTGCCGGGCCGGCATGGCCCAGGTGGGCCTGAGCCGTGCCAGCCCAGGTGGGCCGTGCCAGGCACGGCCCACCTGGGGCCTGACCCGTGCATAGCTCAAATAAAAAAAATTATAAAAAATATAATTTTTTTTGATAAATTAAAAAATTATTAGGAATAAAAAAAATTTATTAATATAAGCCACCATAATGGTGGGGGGTTGGCATAGACCCCTACCAGTTTATTAATTTAAAATTAAAATGGTACAGAAGGGAGGGGGCTAGGCCTGACCTCTAGAACATAATACAATAAGTAAGAAGAAAAAAATAGAAAGATCGCAACCGTTGGATCATCGCCGATCGGATGGATCGCAACCGTCGGATCGATCATCGCCGATCGAGATCATGGCTTGGATCGATCGCAACTGTCGGATCGTCTCCGATGGGATAGATCGCAACCGTTGGATCGATCATCCCCGATCGGGATCATGGCTTGGATCGATCGCAACCGTCGGATCGTCTCCGATCGGATCGATCGCAACGGTTCGATCGATCATCACCAATCAGGATCATGGCTTGAATTGATTGCAACCGTCGGATCGATCATCGCCGATCGGGATCATGGCTTGGATCGATCACAACCGTCGGATCGATCATCGCCGATCGGGATCATGGCTTAGATCGATCGAAGACGTCGGATCGTCTCCGATCAGATTGATCACAATGGTCCGATCGATCATCGTCGATCGGGATCATAGCTTGGATCGATCGCAATCGTCGGATCATCTCCGATTGGATAGATCGCAACCGTTCGATCGATAATAGCATATAGGATCATGGCATGGATCGATCACAACCGTTGGATCGATCATCACCGATCGGGATCATTGCTTGGATCGATCACAATCGTCGGATCATCGCCGATCGAATGGATTGCAACCGTCGGATCGATCATCGCCGATCAGGATCATGGCATAGATCGATCGCAACCGTCGGATCATCTCCGATCGGATCGATCACAACCGTCGGATCGATCATCCCTGATTGGGATCATGGCTTAGATCGATCGCAACTGTTGAATCGTCTCCGATCGGATTGATCGCAACGATCTAATCAATCATCATCGATCAAGATTATGACTTAGATTAATCGCAACCGTCGAATCGTCTCCGATCGGATTGATCGCAACAGTCCGATCGATCATTGCCGATCGGATCATGGCTTGGATCGGTTGCAACCATCGAATCATCTCCGATCGGATGGATCCCAACTGTTGGATTGATCATCGCCGATCGGGATTATGGCTTGGATCGATCGCAACCATCGGATCATCTCCGATCGGATTGATCACAACCGTCGGATTGATCATCGCCGATTGGGATCATGGCTTGGATCGATCCAGACGTCAGATCGTCTCCGATCGGATGGATCGCAACCGTCAGATTGATCATCGCCGATCGGAATCATGGCTTGGATCGATCGCAACCGTCGGATCATCTCCGATTGGATGGATCGCAACCGTTGGGTCGATCATTGCCGATCGGGATCATGGCTTGGATTGATCGCAATCGTTGGATCATCGCCAATCGAATGGATCATAACCATCGGATCAATCATCGCCGATCGAGATCATGGCATGGATCGATTGCAACCGTCGGACCGTCTCCGATCGGATCGATCGCAATCGTCAGATCGATTATCGTCGAATGGGATCATGGCTTGGATCGATCGCAACCGTCGGATCGTCTCCGATCGGATTGATCGCAATGGTCCGATTGATCATCGCCGATCGGATCATAGCTTGAATCGTTCGCAACCGTCGGATCATCGCCGATGGGATAGATCGCAACTGTTGGATCGATCATCCTCGATCGGAATCATAACTAGGATCGATCGCAACCGTCGGATCGTCTCCAATCGAATTGATCGCAACAGTCCGATCGATCATCGCCGATCGGGATCATGACTTGGATCAATCGCAACCATCGGATCATCGCCGATCGGATGGATTGCAACAATCGGATCGATCATCGCTGATCAGGATTATAGCATGGATCGATCGCAACCGTCGGATCATCTCCGATCAGATCGATCGCAATCATCGGATCCATCATCGCCAATCAGGATCATGACTTGGATCAGCTGGCTGGTGCCTAGTATGCTCCTGGCACCAGCCGTGCCATGGCACGGCCCTTGTGGGTCGTGCCATGGCACGGCCCACAAAATGGCCCAGCAGGGCTGAGTCGTGCATGGCCAGGCACGGCCCGTAGCCCATTTCTTGATGGGTCACGGGCCGTACCGAATTCGAATTTTTTTTAGTGGGCCATGCTTGGCACGGCCCATTTATTAATGGACCGTGCCAGGTACGGCATGGTGCCAGGTACGGCATGGTAATTTTTTTGGCATGATTAACCTGGACCGTGCCTGGCACAGCCAGTGCTCATGCCTATCTGCATAGATACACAAAAAGACAGTTCGCTGCATATTTTCGTCAAACCAGTGTTTATCGGTCCGGGCCTATGGCAATTGCTTAGAATTCCTTGCTAGAAACGAAGCTCTTCATCCAAATCAAGATAGGTAGCTGGCAGCCCTTCAGATTCACAACGTTAGCATCCGCTTCACATGGAGGAAAAGATGCTGGAAAAGATGGCACGTGCCTGTGGTTGGCCTCGTTGGGCTGCTGGACGCGGATATTTGGACATCTCGTACGTGGGAACAACCAAATTGTCTAGGCCACCTATCACCGCCAATATATTTGCGCATTTGTGGGTCCCACCAATGCGCGATGTGCGATCGAGCGATACGGAAAATCAACGAGCAGCATAAACCGCAGATGGATCCAATCACCTTCTGAGTTCTGTCAGCAATTGCATTGTCAAATTATTCCCAAAAAAAAATAAAAATAAAAATCACCGCTGATTCAAAATAGACCCCAAAATGTAGTGGCTGATCGGTTACAGCTTGACATGGCATACCAACAATCAGGAAGACCAGTAACAAGAAGGCAGATGTTGATCCCTCTTGGTCACTGATGTGATATGAACCCAAGCCAAAACCCACAGGTTAAAATCAAACTGTACCATAAAAAAAATACAAGAGAATGATGTCAACACCCATGTGAAACCTCAAAGAATTACCTAGAGCCTAAAAGATACAAAGCAAACAGGCACTCTCATGCGCACAACAAACGAAAAGGGGAAAAAACAGCAGGAAAATATAGTGTCACTCAAGGTTTCAGCCATCAGCAATCATCAGAGGAATGTGTATCACCATTGTAGGAATACAGGTCTTGACAACCATCACTGGCTCAGCATCAGCCTACAACTCAGTGTCACAGCAACTTACAAGCAATTCTGAGACCATTCTCCGAGCAAATGGCACGTAACTCAAGCTGTACCTGGAAAAGACAGAATTGGTGAATATCCATCCAGCAATAGATCCAAAAACTGTAATTTTAAAATAATTAAGAATACCTACAGGCTACATTCTGTATGAGAGAAAGCTCTCATTTAGCAAAATATAGTATAGCATATTTACTAAGCATCAGCCCATGCCAGATGGCTCGGCTTACCGTTGTAAAACAGACTATCAAAGTGAATCCTAAATCCAATAACAACAACAATGATAAAGCCTTAATCTAAAACTAGTCAAATTGGCTCAAAGTGAATCACAAATCCAAACTCTAATAATGATGTCCCATCCCAATTCCCATGCCACCTAACTGGCAAAAGGAGGGAAAAGGCTAAACAATCATGCTCAAATTATACAATCGTTATCAATTCATTATGTTACTTTATCATGTCTGGCTGGTCATATGCATGTGAACAAACATCATAATTAAGCTCATAAGAGTTGGCAGGTTCCTCAAGCAACGATACAGGCACTTTAACCATTGAAAACATTAGGTAACTTTGGGTTTATAGTTTTTGAAAAAAAAAAAAAGTGCTTTTGCTGTCGAAGTTTTTGGAAGACCTCCGCAACCCATGCAAGTGACATGTCTAACCTGTAAAATTTATTAGAGGATTTTTTCTTTAATAAACATAATGACCAAGATTTTAGAATAAATGATTTTCACATAAAAACTTAAACCAAGAAAGCGTACCATGATCCATTGATATTTCTTGTGTATAGATTATTGACAGATTGAGTTTCTTCTCCTTTCCTCTTTTTTTCTCATTGTTTTGATGGTGAAACAGACTCTATATATATAGGAGAGAGAGGACCAATATGATAATACGTTAAATTTCTCTTCCCATCAAAGAGAGGTTATCAGATAGCTTTCCAAAAAATGAACCAATAGGAAATTAGCTTTTATTAAACCATTATTATCATTTAAATTTTAATAAATGATAAATCAATCATATATCTACGTGGGCCACAAAAAAGGGAATGCTAACATTCTCCCACTTGGCCCATGTGATATATTAAACATACTGGTTTAATAATAATCATAATGCGCATAACAAAAGCTAAAATCCCTCATAATATTGGTCAAACATGAAATCATCATCAAACAAAAATTAATAAGGATTATGACGGTTGTATGCTATTATCTTGGCGTACTCCCTTCCATGTATCACATTACTAGTTCTATACTTAACATGACCTATAATGGAAATTGCAGTAAGGTCTAACGATAATGTCTTTATCAAAGACAAATCCTGTTGACATTCACATAATTCATTTATGTATATATACCAGTATAATCAAATAGAGTGCATAAGTAAATCAGAAACAATAATTAATTGAGCTCAAGAGTGTCAAATACATAAAGAACTTAAAGCTTTAGACATAACATCACTAATAATTTTCAATAATGCCCTTTTTTCGACATATTCATGAAATGCCTTTGATGGCAACCCTTTAGTAAGCGGATCTGCAATCATGAGACTGATGCTAATACGTTCAATTGACACTCTTTGTTTCTGAACTTCTTTAACGGCAAAATATTTCAATTCCATATGCTTAGCACCCTTTGAATACTTGTCGTTTTTAGAAAAGAAGTGTCACACCCCAGTCCCAAAACCCGAGCTAGGGTGACAACCCACCGCATGCCAGGCATGCAAGGCGTCTCGAACTTCATCACATAAATCAATATAAAGCAAAAATTCAAATCCATGATTTATTTCAAACCATAATTATCAGTCTTGGGCTGCCTGCCCTACACACAAGCAATACTGAACTATATCAATATAATGGAACTAAGTTTATTTAATAGAAGCTCCGTCTATCTCAAATATCCTTCTTCATTCATGAGGCTCTGAAAAACATTATGAGAATTCTATGAGCTCACACTCAATAAGTAAGCCTAATACAATTTTAAATTACATTTATCATGCCATCAGTATATCCATGTCATCAGATCAAAATAATTCGAAAGCTTAATTAAATAATAAATACTAGAATATGCAATGTAAACCAAACACTATTTATACTGTCATTGTTTTTCTTTGTCCCATGGCCCTACAACACTCATCTTGTGTATCACTCTTAAATGTCCCCTAAGAGGAAGGATCCTAGTACCGTGTTATGCCATATCATAATCTGTCATCAGAACATATCCTACGGATGGATGTCCTCCACATATCTTCCCCTGTGGAGATGGGTCACGTATCACTTGGCATTTCAAGTCATATGAAAACCGCGGCGACACATACACTAAATTTTACTGTCATCATCATGATTGCATATTATCATCTCGATAGTACCAACATAATTTGTAAAATTAACATAATTATATTTTTGCATATACACATATAAGTCATATCATAACAAATACTTATTTATAAATTCGTGGTACTATACATTAATTCAGAATAAATGAACTTCACTTTTCACATTTCATAAATATGCATCTAGTTGTAAATTCATAATTTATAAATTAAATAATCTATGAAATTATAATACTTGGCTTACTTACCTCAGTATGCAAATTCCAATTGATAACCCAGCTATTTGGACACCTGGGCACCTACAATATCATTTTACATTATTAATTTCTAAAATCTGAATAATAAAATGATTCTTAAAACTCTACCAGACCACTTCACGAGCCCAACTTTGGGCTCGAATATCTCTCAATGTATACACCCAAATAGGGAAACAAAATTATCCCCAGAAACTAGAATCAATCCTGATTCCGGCCATATAATTATTTTGCCATTCTCGGCCCATTACAGGGCCCAAACAGCAACTCAAACTAGCCCTCAGAACCGGCCCAATAGGCCCAAGTCAAAGCAGCCCAGCCGGCCCAAGCTTTCTTGATCTCCCTGTCGATCCCCTGTTTCAACCGAAACAGGGGTTCCCTAACGCCGGCGGCCAGGGCCGCCACCGGCCAAATTGGGAGCGGCCCAGCCACCGGTGGCCGGACCAGAGCCGATCGCCGCCGCCGCCGGCCTCCCTCTTTCTCTCTCTAATTTCTCACTTCATTCTTCCTTTTCTTCTCACGATCCGTCGCGGCACGTCACTGCCGGCGGCACGTCACTGTGCCGGCGGCACGGCCAGCCACCATGGCCGGTTGGACCTCCATCGGGCGCCTGCCCGGCGCCGATGGGGGTCTCCGACCGGAGCTCGAGCCCGGTGAGGCGACGGGCACGCCGCCAGGCCCGAACCGAGGATTAAACCGGCTACCGTAGGCTCTCTCTCTCATCTCAATCCTTTCTCTCTCTCATCTTCGGCACCTCACCGGACGCCGCCTCTGATGTCGGTGGGGCTGCCGGTCAAGGCTCAGGCCCGGCGAGGCAGCGGGCACGCCGCCAGGCCCAAATCAAAGTCGACACAGGAGAAGAGTGCCGTGTCTCCCCGCGTTCGGCTCCTTCTCTTTTTCTCTTCCTCTGACTCTACTCCCTTCTCTCTCTCCCAGGCATGGATAGGGGACTTACCAGGAGCAGACGCGTGCACGATGATGATGGGAGGGAGGCGTTCGAGGATGATGGGAAGGAGGTTTCGCTTGATCCTTTATAGGCGACGGAGACTCCTCAAATCAAGGGATTTGGGATTCCATTAGTTACGGGATATTTGAAAATACAATCGTCAGATGTTATCCATTCCAGGAATATCGCGATTAAGTTTCGCGATCAGGTAATCATATCCGGGGTTTGAAATTCAAATCCCTGAAGTCTATCGTTCCGATCTCGCGATCAACTCTCGCGAGCAGTTAATGAAATCCAGGGGATTACATTCTTCCCTCCTTATAAAAATTCCAGCCTCGAGATTGATACACTTTTATTAAAGAAAATTCAAATTCAAATTTCGTCACATAATCAACTAAGTCTTTATTCAAATGTCAACCGTCGTAACTACATCATTAACTATATTAAGACTCAAATAGTTGTGGATACTTCTTTTTCATTTCCTCCTCAAGTTCCCAAGTAGCCTCCCTCTCAGAATGATTACTCCATTGCACCTTGACATAGGGAATGTTACGCCGTTTAAGAACCTGATCCTTGCGGTCCACGATACGCACAGGATGCTCCTCATATGATAAATCTTTCCTCAATTATAGGCTTATAAGCTATGACATGGCTAGGATCGAAAATATACTTCCTCAACATAGAGACATGAAAAATATTGTGTACCCCAGATAGAATCGAAGGCAGTGCTAGACTGTAAGCAACTTCCCCGACTCTGCTCAAGATCTCAAAAGGTCCAATATAATGTGGACTCAGCTTTCCTCTAATTCCAAATCTCATCACATCTTTGGTTGGTGATACCCTTAAGAAAACATGGTCCCCAACCTGGAATTCCAATTCCCTTCTGACATCAGCATAGCTCTTTTACCTGCTCTGAGCTGTACGAAGATGCTTCCTGATCAAATGCACCTTATCTACTATTTGCTGAATCAGCTCAGGGCCTAGCAATTTTCTTTCCCCCACGTCATCCTAATATATAAGAGATATGCACCTCCTACCATACAGAGCTTCAAATGGATTATTATATGCAAACTCTATCAAAGGTAAATGGTTATCCCAAGCTCCACCCAAGTCCATCACACAGGCTCGCAACATGTCCTCCAGAATTGTATGGTCCTCTCTGATTGTCCATCTGACTGGTGATGATAGGTTGTACTGAAGTTTAGTTTGGTTCTCATGGCTTTATGAAGACTCTTTCAAAACTGGGACACAAACCTGGTATCTGTATCTGATACAATAGATACCGGGACACCATGGAGTCTCACTATCTGCTCAATATACAAATTAGCCAATCTTTCACTAGAGACCCCAACTCTGAAAGGTAGGAAATGAGCTGATTTTGTTAGTCTGTCCACAATGATCCAAACTGCAGCGTTGCTCTTAGGGGTTTTGGGCAGACCAGTCACAAAGTCCATTGTAATCTTTTTCCATTTCCACTGTGGAATCATCAGACTGTAGAGGTCCCACAGGCCTTTGATGTTCGGCTTTCACTCGCTGACACACCAAGCACTTGGCCACATACTGAGCAATCTCCCTCTTCATACCTTTCCATCAAAATTTTTTTTTTAAGTCTTTGTACATCTTAGTGCCACCTGGATGCACAGTATAAGGAGAGTAGTGAGCCTCCTTCAACATTTCAGCCTTCAGCTCCTCAATGTTTGGCACACAAAGTCTTCCTTCAGATTTCAGGGATCCATCCTCCATTACATAAAATTCTTTCTGGACTCCTGACTGCACAGCTTCTTTAATCTTTGTAAATCTGGATCTTCTATCTGAGAAGACTTGATTCTGTCAACCAGGGTCGGCTGGAGTATAAGTACTGCAACAAGCCCATCAGACTATTGTACTCTCAAGCCAACCTCCCACTTCTCTAGATCTCTCAATATGTGAGGCTGAGAAGTAATCATAGCAGCTAACTCAGAAGAGGATTTTCTGCTCAAGCATCTGCCACTACATTGGCCTTCCCAGGATGATACTATAGATTCAGGTCATAATCCTTTAATAGTTCCAACCACCTCTTCTGCCTTAAATTTAGCTCCTTCTATGTGAAGATATATTTTAGACTCTTATGATCTGTATACACATCACACACACTCCATATAGATAATGCCGCCAAATCTTCAGAGCAAAAACCACAGCAGCCAATCCAGATCATGAGTAGGATAATTATGCTCATAAGGTTTCAGTTGTCTGGAGGCATAAGCTATCACTCTTTCATTCTGCATCAAAACACATCCCAATCCTTTCCGAGAGGCATCAGTGTATATAGTAAACCTTCAGATTCTGTCGGAAGAACAAGAATGAGAGCTGACACCAGGCGCTGCTTTAACTCCTGAAAACTTTTCTCACACTCCACTGTCCAGTCAAACTTCACTCGCTTTTGGGTTAAGCGAGTTAGGGGTAGAGCAATGCGAGAGAAATTTTCACAAATTTACGGTAATACACGGCTAACCCCAAGAAGCTTCTGACTTCTGCCACATTGGAAGGTTGGCTCTAGCTAATGATAGCTTCAATCTTTTTCGGATCCATAGATACACCATCTTTAGAGATTATATGACCCAAGAAAGATACTTGGTCCAACCAAAACTCACACTTCTGCAGCTTGGCATAAGACTTCTTCTCTCGAAGAATCTGCAGCACGATCCTCAGGTGGTCCTCGTGCTATTTATGGCTCTTGGAATATATCAAAATATCATCAATAAAAACCACCACAAACTGATCCAAATATGGCTTAAAAATTCTGTTCATTAAGTCCATGAATGCTGCTGGGGCATTAGTTAACCCAAACGGCATCACCAAGAACTCATAGTGGCCATATCTGGTTCTGAATGCTGTCTTTGGCACATCCCCTTTGACTTTGAGTTGATGGTACCCTGACCTGAGATCAATCTTTGAGAATATCCGGGCTCCTTGGAGTTGATCAAACAAGTCGTCAATCCTCGGCAGAGGGTACTTATTCCGCACTGTTACCTTATTGATTTCCCGGTAATCAATGCAGAGTCGAAGACTGCCATCCTTCTTCTTAACAAATAGAACTGGAGCACCCAAGGAGAAACACTGGGCCTGATAAATCCCCGATCTAGGAGCTCCTGCAATTGATCCTTCAGTTCCTTTAGCTCAGCCGGGGCCATGCGATAAGGGGCCTTGGATATAGGTCCAGTTCCAGGAACTAAATCAATGAGAACTCGACTTCCGGTCTGAGGGCAAATCAGACAATTCATCTAGAAAGACATCGGGGAATTCTCGAGCTATAGGAATATCCTCCAACTTGGTTTCTTCATGCTGAAGGTCCTTGACTACAGCAAGAAATCCTTGACCCCCACTCATCAGATACCTTCTAGCCTGCATCGCTGTTATGAATACCGGGGCTAGGTGTTTTTGACCACCAGTAAAATTGAATTCAAGCTGGCTTGGAATTTTGAAGTTGACAGTCTTCCTGAAGCAGTCTACTAAAGCATGATAGGAGGCCAACCAATTCATTCCAAGGATAATATCAAAGAACTTCAGTGGTAGGACAATGAGATCCGCATTCAACCTCCTATCTTCTAAGACAATTGGGTAAGATTTGCATACTGTGTCAACTTTCATAACATCTCCATTTGGAAAAGCAATATGAAACTCTTGCTTCAGAGAACTAGGTATCAATGATGCATTCTTGTTAAAATAGATGTCAGATATGAAAGAATGCGTGGCACCCGGGTCAAATAAAGTTTAAGCATAAATAGTACCCACTTTAATCATTCCTGTCACCACAGAATTAGAGGCGGCAGCATCCTGCTGAGTGAGGTTGAAGACCCTTCCCTGGGTCCTCGGTGGCTGCTGTTGATACTGCTGGCTCATTCCTTGACTTGAAGAAGGCTGTTGATCCTTCCGAAAGGGACAGGTGGCAATCTTGTGATCAGTTTTCCCACAGACAAAGCAGGCATCAGTCAATCTGCGGTAAGGCTTTCCAGGATGGGAGTTACCCCAATGAATGCAACGAGTCTCCTTGTTCTGTGGTTCAGCTGGGGCCTGCTGTGCACCCTTCTTCTTGGCCTGAGCTGGGGATTGGCCAGAAGTAGGCCCTTTCCTCTTCCTCCGCTGCTCCCAATCTTTCTGAACAGCATTCATATCTCTCTTAATCATCAGGGCCTTATTCACCACAGCACTGTAAGTGAGAAGCTCAATGTGTTAACTGCTTGCCTCAGCCTGGGTCGCAGTCCCTCAGTGAATCGGGTGATCTTAGCCATTTCATTGGTTACAATATTTGGAGCAAAACGGGCCAACCTGGTAAATTCAGCTTCATACTGGGCCACAGAAAGATCCTTTTGCTCTAATTTGATAAACTCTGATTCCATCTATCTCTGTACACTCCTGGGGAAGTATTTATCGAAGAATATCTCTCTAAACTCTCCCCAAGAAATAACCTGTCCATCTCAACGTTGCTCCTCAACTAACCACCAATCATAGGCTTCTCCCTGGAGAAGGTAGGTGGCAAATCTGATTCGCTCCATCTCCTGACTACCATATGCATGTGAACAAACATCATAATTAAGCTCATAAGAGTTGGCAAGTTCCTCAAGCAACGATACAGGCACTTTAACCATTGAAAACATTAGGTAACTTTTGGTTTATGATTTTTGAAAAAAAAATGTGCTTTTGCTGTCGAAGTTTTTGGAAGACCTCCGCAACCCATGCAAGTGACGTGTCTAACCTGTAAAATTTATTAGAGGATTTTTTCTTTAATAAACATAATGGCCAAAATTTTAGAATAAATGATTTTCACATAAAAACTTAAACCAAGAAAGCGTACCTTGATCCATTGATATTTCTTGCGTATAGATTATTGACAGATTGAGTTTCTTCCCCTTTCCTTTTTTTCTCATCTGTTTTGATGGTGAAACAGACTCTATATATAGGAGAGAGATGACCAACCTGATAATACGTTAAATTTCTCTTCCCATCAAAGAGAGGTTATTAGATAACTTTCCAAAAAATGAACCAATAGAAAATTAGCTTTTATTAAACCATTATTATCATTTAAATTTTAATAAATAATAAATCAATCATATATCTACGTGGGCCAAAAAAAAGGGAATGTTAACATTCTCCCATTTGGCCCATGTGATATATTAAACATATTGGTTTAATAAATAATCATAATGCACATAACAAAAGCTAAATTCCCTCATAATATTGGTCAAACATGAAATCATCATCAAGCAAAAATTAATAAGGATCATGATGGTTGTATGCTATTATCTTGACGTACTCCCATGTATCACATTACTAGTTCTATACTTAACATGACCTGTAATGGAAATTGCAGTAAGGTCTAACGATAATGTCTTTATCAAAGACAAATCCTGTTGACATTCACATAATTCATTTATGTATATACCAGCATAATCAAATAGAGTGCATAAGTAAATCAGAAACAATAATTAATTAAGCTCAAGAGTGTCAAATACATAAAGAACTTAAAGCTTTAGACATAACATCACTAATGATTTTCAATAATGCCCTTTTTTTCGACATATTCATGAAATGCCTTTGGCGGCAACCCTTTAGTAAGCGGATCTGCAATCATGAGACTGGTGCTAATATGTTCAATTGACGCTCTTTGTTTCTGAACTTCTTTAACGGCAAAATATTTTAATTTCATATGCTTAGTACCCTTTGAATACTTATCATTTTTAGAAAAGAAGTGCCATGCCCCAGTCCCAAAACCCGAGCTAGGGTGACAACCCGCCGCATGCCAGGTATGCAAGGCGTCTCGAACTTCATCACATAAATCAATATAAAGCAAAAATTCAAATCCATGATTTATTTCAAACCATAATTATCAGTCTTGGGCTGCCTACCCTACACACAAGCAATACTGAACTATATCAATATAATGAAACTAAGTTTATTTAATAGAAGCTCCGTCTATCCCAAATATCCTTCTTCATTCCTGAGGCTCTAAAAACATTGTGAGAATTCTATGAGCTCACACTCAATAAGTAAACCTAATATAATTTCAAATTACATTTATCATGCCATCAGTATATCCATGTCATCAAATTAAAATAATTCCAAAGCTTAATTAAATAATAAATACTAGAATATGCAATGTAAACCAAACATGTTTATACTATCATTGTTTTTCTTTGTGTCCCACGGCCCTACAACACTTATCTTGTGTATCACTCTTAAATGTTCCTTAAAAGGAAGGGTCCTGGTACCAGTGTTATGTCATATCATAATCTGTCATCAGAACACATCCTACGGATGTTTGTCCTCCACATATCTTCCCTTGTGAGATGGGTCACGTATCACTTAGCATTTCAAGTCATATGAGAACCACGGCGACGCATACACTAAATTTTACTGTCATCATCATGATTGCATATTATCATCTCGATAGTACCAACATAATTTGCAAAATTAACATAATTACATTTTGCATATACACATATAAGTCATATCATAACAAATACTTATTTATAAATTTGTGGTACTATACATTAATTCAGAATAAATGAATTTCACTTTTCACATTTCATAAATATGCATCTAGTTGTAAATTCATAATTTATAAATTAAATAATCTATGAAATTATAATACTTGGCTTACTTACCTCAGTATGCAAATTCCAATTGATAACCTAGCTATTTGGACACCTGGGCACCTACAGTATCATTTTACATTATTAAATTTCTAAAATCTGGATAATGAAATGATTCTTAAAACTCTACCAGACCACTTCACGGGCCCAACTTTGGGCTCGAATATCTCTCAATGTATATACCCAAATAGGAAAAATAAAATTATCCCCAGAAACTAGAATCAATCCTGATTCCGGCCATATAATTATTTTGTCATTCTCGGCCCATTACAGGGCCCAAACAGCAACTCAAACTGGCCCTTAGAACCGGCCCAATAGGCCCAAGTCAAAGCAGGCCAGCCGGCCCAAGCTTTCTTGATCTCCCTGTCGATCCCCTGTTTCAATCGAAACAGGGGTTCCCTAACGCCGGCGGCCAAGGCCGCCGCTGGCCAAATTGGGAGCGGCCCGGCCACCGATGGCCGGACCAGAGCCGACCGCCGCCGCGGCCGGCCTCCCCTCTCTCTCTCTAATTTCTCACTTCATTCTCCCTTTTCTTCTCACGATCCGCCGCGGCACGTCACTATGCCGGCGGCACGGCCAGCCACCATGGCCGACCGGACCTCCACCGGACACCTGCCCGGCGCCGATGGGGGTCTCCGATCGGAGCTCGGGCCCGGTGAGGCAACGGGCACGCCGCCGGGCCCGAACCGAGGATTAAACTGGCTACCGTAGGCTCTCTCTCTCGTCTCAATCCCTTCTCTCTCTCATCTCCGGCACCTCACCGGATGCCGCCTCTGATGCCGGTAGGGCTACCGGTCAAGGCTCAGGCCCGGCGAGGCAGCGGGCACACCGCCGGGCCCAAATCAAAGTCGACACAGGAGAAGAGTGTCGTGTCTCCCCGCGTTCGGCTCCTCTCTTTCTCTCTTCCTCTGACTCTACTCCCTTCTCTCTTTCCCAGGCATGGATAGGGGACTTACCAGGAGCAGATGCGTGCACGATGATGATGGGAGGGAGGCATTCGAGGATGATGGAAAGGAGGTTTCGCATGATCCTTTATAGGCGATGGCTACTCCTCAAATCAAGGGATTTGGGATTCCATTAGTTACAGGATATTTGAAAATACAATCGTCAGACGTTATCCATTCCAGGAATATCGCGATTAAGTTTCGCGATCAGGTAATCATATCCGGGGTTTGAAATTCAAATCCCTGGAGTCTATCGTTCCAATCTCGCGATCAACTCTCGCGAGCAGTTAACGAAATCCAAGGGATTACAAGAAGACTGCTACGGAGTTATCACAATAAATTTTCAACGGCTTGGCAATGCTATCAACAACCCCAAGTCCTAAAATAAGTTCCGCAACCATAAAAAACCATGAACTATGACCTCAAAGCATGCCACAAACTCAGCTTTCATAGTAGATGCAGCAATGACAGACTGCTTCGCACTTTTTCATGAAATCGCTCCTCTAGCTAAAAGGAACAAATAGCCAAATGTGGACTTTTTGGTATTCAACACATCCAGCAAAATCTGAGTCTGAATATTCCTTGACCTCAAGATCATTAGATCTTCTGTTGGTGAGCATGTGATCCTTTGTTCCCTGCAAATACCTTAGCACCTTCTTTGCAGCTCTCCAATGATCTATTCCTGAATTACTTTGATATATGTCCAGCATTCCGAAAGCAAAACTGATGTCTAGCCTGGTACGTATCTGAGCATACATCAAGCTTCCAACAATTGATGATAAGGAATTTATTCCATTTGTTTGCGTTCCAATTCATACTTTGGACATTGCATAAAGCTGAATTTATCTTCCTTCTGAATTGGAACGATACTTGGAGAGCATTTGTTCATGTTGAATTTCTCAAGAACTTTATTAATATATGCGTCTAAGACAATCCTAACAATCCTTGTGATTTATCACAAAATATTTTGATTCCAATCATATATGCCTCACCTATATCTTTCATTTCAAAGTTCTTAGAGAGAAAATTCTTGGTCTCATACAACAGACCAAAGTCATTAGTAGCTAGCAAAATGTTATCAACATACAGAACCAAAAATATGATGTTGCTCCTACTGACCTTCAGATATATACATCGATCAACAGTGTTTTCTTTAAATCCAAAAATGTAATGGTATCGTTAAACTTAGAATACCATTGTCGAAAAGTTTGCTTAAGTCCGTATATTGACTTCTTCAGTTTACACACCATGCGTTCCTTTCTTTCAAATAAAAAGCCCTCAAGTTGGTCCATATATACCTCTTCATTCAAACTCCCATTTAGAAAGGCGGTTTTTACTTCCATTTGATGCAACTCCAAATCATAATGAGCTACCAGTGCCATAATAATTCTAAATGAGTCCTTCTTAGGGACCGGAGAAAAAGTCTCTTTGTAATCAATGCCACATTTTTGAGTAAAACCTTTGGCAACAAGTCTGGCTTTACAACGTTCAATATTGCCACTTGAGTCACGTTTGGTCTTAAAGACCCATTTACACCCAACTCTTTTACAACCTTCAAGAAATTCAACAAGATCCCATACTTCATTGTGATCCATTATTTAACTCATCTTTCATGGCATCTAACCATTTAAATGAATTAGCACTTTTCATGGCTTGTGAAAAAGAAACTAGATCATCATTAATATCCAAATCAAAATCTAATTCTTGTAGATAAACTACATAATCATTAGAAATAGTAGTTCGTCTTTATTATTGAGACCTTAATGCTACTTTATTGGGTTCATTTATTATAGGTTCATTAGTAATATCATCATTCTGTGGTGTTTGATCATTGATTTGTTGTTCTTGAAAGTTGTTAAAAGGTTCAACAACTCTAGGAACAACTTAAGAGTTATAGGTGAAGAAACTTATACCTTAACTTCTTGAATTTTTACTTTACGTAATTCCAAACTCCCACTAACTTCATTATTCTCAATAAACCTTGCATTTCCAGATTCAACAATTCTTATACTATGGTTAGGATAATAAAATTTTTATCCTTTTGATCTTTCTGGATAACTAATGAAAAAGCCACTAGTTATTCTTGAATCCAATTTCTTTTCATGTGGATTGTAAATCCTTACTTCCGCTGGACAACCCTAAACATGTAAATGCCTCAAACTAGGTTTCCTTCATGTCCGCAGTTCAAAAAGAGTCTTTGAAACTACCTTACTAGGAACCCTATTTAGCAAATACATATCAGTCTTTAAAGCATGCATCCACAATAATAAGGGTAATGATGAATTGCACATACTTCTAACCATGTCCATTAGAGTTCGATTACGCCTTTCTGCAATACCAATTTGTTCTGGTATTCCAAGCATTGTGTATTGAGTACATATGCCATGCTTTTCAAGGAATTTGACAAATGGACTAGGGTATTGTCCAGATTCATCATATTTTTCATAAAATTCACCACCTTTATCAAACCTGATAATTTTTAATTTTTTTTCTTGTTGTCTTTCAACCTCATTAATAAACACTTATAGAACATCTACCGATTGACATTTTTCATGCAACAAATAAACATAGCCATAATGTGAAAAATCATCAATAAAGGTGATAAAATACTTTTCTTCACCAAAAGATGGAACATCAAAAGGCTCACATATATCGATGTGTATAATTTCAAAAACTGTGTACTTCTTGTGGCGCTTTTCTTGATTGTGTGTTTTGTGTATTTTCCCTTAATATATCTATACAAATCCCAAGATCAGTAAAATTTAAATCAGGAAGGATTTCATTCTTTACTAATCTCTCAATTCTTTCTTTAGATATATGACACAAACGTTTATACTACAAGTAAGCTGATTGTTCATTCACTAAACCACATTTAGTACCAACATTATGATATAAAGTCAACAATGTCTCAGCAAAAAGACTATCAAGCTTAAATTTGTACAAACTATCAAAAAGAATACCAGAACCAATGAGATGATTATGTTTAAACAAACTGAAACATCCATTTTCAAATTTAAAACAATATCCAACTGAGTCAAGTTTGGATAAAGAAACTAAATTATGAGAAATAGAAGTGACATAAAGTGTTTAGAAAAGATCTAAATAATGTCCAATGTCTAGAATCAAACGATAAGTTTCAACGGCTTCAACTGGAGCTTTGAGTCTATTTCACATTAAGACGAAGTTTTCATTTGGGTTTATGGTTTGGATCGTAAGGAATCTGCATCGTATTAGAAACATGAGTGGTACAACCGGTATCAATCCACCAAGTATTATAAAAACTTCTATTAGGTTTGATTCGAAACATACAAAAGTCCTAGGCTTACCTTTCTTTTCGAACCATGCCTTATGTTTTAGACAATCTTTCTATAGTGCCCATGCTTTTTGCAGAAGTAACATTTATCATCCTTTTGTTCCTTCTTGTGGATTTGAGTAAATGACCCATTTATCTTTAGTGGTCGTTGCTTGCTCCTTCCTTTCTTATCTTTCTTTAATTTCTTTTCAGCTCCTTGCTGACCTATGAGATTGATAGAATGATTTTCTTATTTCTTAAGTCTTGCTTCCTCTTAAATGAGCATACTTTGTAGTTCATTCACATTCCACTTATCCTTCATAGTGTTATAACTCATGTGAAATGGACCATACTCAGGGGGCAAGGAATTGATAATGAATTGCACAAGAAAATTCTCATTCACTTCCAATCCCATAGTCTTCAGTCTTGTAGCTATGTTTGTCATTTCAACAACATGCTCATGCATAGAACGAGAACTATTAAACTTAATATTGGTTAAAATACTCATCAATATTCCAGCAAGTGACTTATCAGTAGAGTCAGATTGGGAACATGCTTCCACAAACTACATAAATTCCTTAGCACTTTCAGTAACAGGAATTTTGGACTTGATGTTGTTTGCTACAGTCATTTACATGAGCATTAGGCTAAGTCTATTTGATCTTTCTCAAATCTTATGGAAAGACCTTTGTTTAGCACTGCTAGAGTCAGTAAGAGCAATGGATTTTTTATTTATGAGTACCAAATCAAGATCTAGAACACCACGGTGAAACTGAACTTGTTCGTGCCATTCAGAGAAATTAAGCCCATTGAAAATTTGAACAGACATAGTCTGCGAATGAAGAGAAACAGGAACAGATGCTGCAAATATAGAGAATATGCTCACACATTAATGCTTTGAGTGATATACTTAAATAAATATTCAAGTAAATAATAAGTGCATATTGAAGTTCTCCTTTGGGTGATACAATAATAAATATAATTGATGCTTAATTTTAATTTTACATACTTGACAATTATATATACTCAAATTAGATATGTTTGCTATCTTTGGATATGCTAAACATATCTAACCAAGCATATCTATTGACCACATCATGTCCATAAATTATAAAAATGACTAGTCAACCTTTAGGCGATCCTTAAATATTTATAATCAATGAACTTCAATATACTCTCATAACAAATAAACAATCATGTCATGCATTTATAAGCATCATATAATTATGAGTAATTAAATTTATTTAATTTGATATCTATAAACTTTCGAATTTGGCCACTTTAGTGACTAACAAATTACACATAATATAGACATCAAATTTAATTAACGATAATATCATGCGTGAATACAAAAATCTTAAGGTTTTATAACGTACCCACATAATTTTACTGTGATGTTTTTCAAAACATTGATCTCGTAAATATTAGAAGGTAAAACATAAATTTTAATTGAATCTCTTTGCTGGAGAAATATCTTGGACTTTCACCCTTTATTGTCAATAATTAGATTAGTGAAGTGGTAACGTGCTTGCCCACGAACCCGTTGGTCCGAGATTCGAATCACTGCAACCCTTCATTTTATATATTTATTTTTCTTCCTACTATAACTTCCCCTCTCCCTCCATCGTGCATGCTCTTCACCAAGCCACCGTACGTCTTATGATGAAGAGATGGCGTGAAGAGCCACCGTACATCTTTGATTCTTTAATCCCGCTAGAATTCCCTCCCCCCTTTCTCCATGGAATACGTAAGGCATCCTTTTCTTCATGAAATCTTCACGGAAGCCTGGATCTCGTTAACACCCATGAAGCAACGAAGTCCATCCAATTCCTGAATGAAAATCACTTCACGCGTCACATAGCTTCATTTCGGGGAGGCATCGCTGGTGGAGGAAGAGGGGAAGGTTCTGGCCAGCATTCATGCGGAAGGAAAAGGAAACGGGCAAAGATCAAAAAAGAAAAATAGAGGGGCTATTCTAATCATCTTGTCAATAATAAGCAATATATATATATATAAATAAATACATAATAAAAAATTATAAATTCTATATGGCTCTGATACCATATGTAAAATTCATTAAAATATTTTTTCTTTAATAAACATAATGATCAAGATCTTAGAATAAATGATTTTCACATAAAAACTTAAACCAAAAAGCATACCTTGATCCATTGATATTTTTTAATAAGAGACCAACTGCGTATAGATTATCGACAGATTGAGTTTCTTTCTTTTTTTTCTATTTTTTTTCTCATCTGTTTTGATGGTAAAACAGATATATATATATATATATATATATATATATAGAGGACCAATCTGATAATACGTTAAATTTTCTTCCCATTAAAAAGAGGTTATCATATAACTTTCAAAAAATGAACCAATAAAAATTAGCGTTTATTAAACCATTATTATCATTTAAATTTAAATAAATGATAAATCAATCATATATCTACATGGGCCACAAAATAGGGAATGCTAACATAACCACCAAAGCAACCTAGGCTTCTTGAATAATGCAGAGATCTCATGCATTCACGCACACCATCAAGCAGATTACCAATTTGAGCATGCTAGACATCATTGTAACTGTTAGAAAGGTCAAGAAAACTATGTCAATTACCTA
The DNA here is from genome assembly GCA_900491605.1 of Calamus simplicifolius. Lineage (NCBI taxonomy): Eukaryota > Viridiplantae > Streptophyta > Magnoliopsida > Arecales > Arecaceae > Calamus > Calamus simplicifolius. Next base: position 427,956 of record UESW01001507.1, read on the forward strand.
TCCAATGAAACTGAGAGAAGGCAAAAGAAACCTACAATTGAGCAGAAGCCATTAGCAATCAGTTGAGAACAGGATCCTGCCAATCTATATCACCATATGGGATTTTTTTTTCCTTTTGAGGTCACCGGATTAGCAAGAAATCATATGACAAGTTCATATGTTGATTAGCATAAAAACCATCCCATACAAATGATACAACAAGAGTTCATGTTCCAATGAAAGACAATCTCAAACTCTACCTTCTTAGTACATTCTGGAAGAAAAAAATATTTCCTATGATGAAGAGGCAAATCAATCAATCCAAACATTTTGAAGGGTAGAAGTGAGAAAAAATTAGGATGCTTTTTTGTTGATTCTAAAAGGTACAATAGTTCCGATTTTAGAACATCTGGTACAAACCTGAGATTCCTAAGAAGCAGGCATTAGTTTTAGCATCCAAGATGTCAACCCGAAGCTTCAAAAACAACATGGAGGCAACTATCGTTTTACAAAAAACTGTCTGCAAAATATCCCAATTTTCCTCCCAATATGAAAAATCCTTGACAACAACAACAATAACAGCCAAGCCTTAATCCCAAACAAAATCCTTCAAAACAAAAACATTGACAAGAACCATAAATATCACTATCATCAGATACTGCCAGAGAACAAAAAAAACAAAAACAAAAACAAAACTTCACCACCCAATCCTCAAAAGATACAAAGGTATCAAGCTATAACATTTATCAATCGTGCAAAGAATATCACCAGCTTGTGGACAGGAAAGCAATCAAGATGCAAATTTATGTAAAAAGATCGAAGATGGCTCAACAAAGGTTTTTATTCATTTGCTGGCTGAACTTTAGGATTATGAGATTTTCTTTATTATTTTTAGCCACTCTTGTATGCGTGCTTTATGATTCAAGATTCTCTCTTTCATGGAGAGAAAGGGAGAGAGACCTACCTGTATTATAATTATCTGGGGCAAAATACTTAGGCATGCACACCCAAAGCTTGAACCCAGAACCTTCAGCTGCCACGCAGAGAGGTGTTACAATTGGGGCAAACCCCTATTCATGAGATTCTATCTCAAGTTAAAATAATCTGCTGCGTTTTAGGAGGCATGACTCAATCCACACGTATCTTTCAGGTGCACAAGTAGCGACTTATTGATGGAAAAGTGTTATATTTTTTTGAGAAATAAGTTTAGCTAATTCCATAATTATTACTTTAATAGATGCTTTCCCTATTAGCTTAAGTGAGTCATTTGACATATTACTTGCTGAAACATGAGAACATCAGTTTTACCTCAGAAGTTGATAGATAGTGGTGATATACTTGGAAATCTTCAGATTAGAAGATTTAAATAAATAAATAGACAAATTAGTAGCTCTTTTTAGGATTAGAAGTAGTAAGATACAAGGACTTCGCTAGAAGGTTGTGACCATATCACTATATCATGTATCTTCCAAAAAAAATTTCGCTTGTATTCAATATACATGCTTGAGATGATCATAGCCCATAACAATTTAAGTTTATATCAAGCACCACATCAATAAGCAAATTTTAGAAGGTTGTCAATGCGCAACAATAAGCTCCAAGACAAAGCCCCCAAAGATACAATTAAGAATAGAGCATTCTTGCCAAAGAAAGGGGAGAAAGAAAAAGAAGTTCACCGTCACACAACATCCTAATAAAATGCATGAAAATATCATACATTATCCAATAGCATATTCCTTAATTGAGACCCTCAGATATGGACCTTACCTAGTCAGACCTATGAAACTCTGGGTCAAGCATGGGCCCAAAATGATAACCAAAAGCTTTTCAAGTATAGGGTTGGCTCTACCAAAATTGTACCCCACCTAGACCAAACCTGACTCAGTCATATACGAGATAATAGTCTAAGGCTGACTTTTATGGACAAGACCCAAACCTGATACTGATAGTTCAACTAGAACATAGTATATAGCATGTACGGGTGTACCATTTACATTTCTTAAAAAAATAGTGAAAAATACTTTGAAGCTACATGATGACGGTATTATTTTGAAGCATGAAGGGAACTGAACCTGTCATATATTGGTCCCCAATTAAGGGCTTGAACATGTACCCATTCTGTAATCAATCCAAGCCTGATGAGTTCTGAGGATGTAAGGATTTTAAGAAACCTTGATTTGACCAATAGACCCAATGGGCTTTATAAAAATCTCTCCTATGTGACCTGATTTGACTTTGATGAATATGGTTGGATCAAACTTTGATCATGAACCCTCTAATGATTCCCACCCAGGTTGGCAAGTGGGAGGGAGATACCTGGATTCAAGCTGACCTAACAGCACCCATAACATTAATATCTTCTAATCGTCAAAGGAAGATATATTTAAGGGTTATTTTTCAAATTGGGTGTGCCTATATACAAGAGATGGCAGTCTGGATTCGGGTTTTGGAATGGATCCATAAAGTGGGGACTGCATGATAAAGTTATATAAGATTTTTGTTGCTTGGGATAGCTAGTCATGAACAGTGTCTCATTATAAGCTTTGGTTTTTTTTAGGGCTTATTATAAATTGGATTTCTTTCTAAAGTTTTATAGGAGGCCAATGGGCATAGAGAAGAGGAAACTACAGTTCTAGGATACCATGGATTTTTTTCAGGACTTCTCAAGTTACTAGGCTTAGGTTTGGTAATTATTTCATGGCTTGAACGAGCAGATCCACCAAAAATCCTATCTAAGTTTAGAACTTCAGACAATATTTTCTATGATCTTATAAGTGATTTGAACAAATTTCTCCTTCGCTTATGAAGGGCATGGTATATCTTAAGTGATTAAACAACACCATGGTTGCTTTCTGGGAGTTGTAAGCTGCAGTCGGATGATGATTCCTTCTTTATTTTAGCTCTGCGCAAGCCATTGACTTCAAGAACTAAGGATAACGATATGAACAATTTAGAATAGAAGAAAAGCAAGCATCTGGATATACTTAATTTTGGCTATAATGCTGTTCAAGATAAAGAGAGGAACTGAGGTCTGACTCTGTAATGTGAGTTCATTAGCTTTAAAAAAAAACAAACATGGATCTAGTTACATTTATTGGAAGACAAGGTTATATAAAAATGTTTCGGAACTCATCAGCTCATGGTTAAGCAAAGCATTAAAGGTATACAATGACCATAATTGTCAGAAAAAAATTGACATATTCTATAGAATGATTGGCTTTAAAACCAAAAGGAGATGAGTCTAAGTCCTTCCTTACAAGATTCTCCAAGAGTTTCAAGCTGAGAGGATTGAGAGAGGGGTAATCATGATATATCGCAAATGGATAATGATGATGGCAATATTATCTGTCATCCAACAGAAATTCCATGTCCTGTTATTATGGTAGAGTAGGGTTTTCCATACTTCAGTAATGCATAATCTCAAATGGCTAAGGGAATGATGCTTAGTTTCTTATGCATCTGAAATTCTTCTTTCCTGTCTCTTTGCATTCTCTCTGTAAAATTGATGACACAACATCCAATAAATTGATATTAAAGTAATATACAGAAACAATGAGAGAAAAGGAGACTTACCAAATAAGGGCAAAAGTTTCACTTATAATTGCAAGCAGTGCCAACACCTTGCTATGAATCTGCACAGCATAACAACAGAAAGCACAAGAAGTGTCAAGTTGTGGTCCATATGCTTGTGCAAGAACAATTAAAGGATAAAGATATGATGTGTTAGTTAATTTCTGGCATCAAACTTACCCAAAGAGCACAAATAAGGGCCAGAATGACACATCCAATGTAAATCGCTGTTGCATAAACACGAACTGGATCAAGCATCATTCTTACCTGTTGTGCTGGTCCAATCAGGAAGGCTGTGCTGCCACATAAAGGCTCAATTTACCAAAATGAGATTTTCAGAAAACTGAATAATGATGAAAGGAGGAAGACTGAAAGTACATGAAAAAAGAGCTTTTCAACAGGAAAAAGAGGAGCTAATAAGTGCTTGTGAAAAAGAACAAGAGTTCCTATAAAATTAAACAGTATGTTTTCATTGAAAGTCTTTATTAGCAAGACTCAGATTGCTAGGAAAAATATTCATAAGGTTTAGAAGAGGATGTTCATTGTCAATGATAGAAATCAAGTTCAGATGCATTGTTGCCTCGCAAGGTCAATTAGAACTCTAAAAACTCACCTTCCTACAGCCAATATGTTTCCAAAGGTGAACATCACTGCAAATTTGATAGGTTTGGAGAAGACAATAAGTGACTGCAAAGGAAAGAGGGAACAGATAATTAGCACCACAAACCAAAGACTGTAGCGTGTGTCTGCATGTGTATCCTTAGAAGCATAAAAGCATTTTTGGTTCTTTTTCTTCTATTTCAATGCTGACCCTAGATCATTTTATAACCATAAAGCGAGGACTTCTGGCATATCTATACTTCAAATTACTCCATCTTATTTTCTATTCTTGTCTGCACAATACATAGCATTCCCCAATGGAAAGGTTGTTACCTAATGGCAAAACCTCAGAAAATCTGCTTGTAAAATGTGAAAAGAAAGACACACACCCCACCAAAAAGAAACTGCAAACACGTGCGTATGCACACACAGCACATTTCAACATTTCAGGACATTCTAAAGTAAAATCTATGGACTTATTTTGAAATCCGATCTCAATAATCGTTATGTAGAATGAGTGCTGTATAGCATGATAAATCACAGGGATAAGCAGATAGAAAACATGAACAAATTTCATATAGTTTTAAGTAGAAGGTAAATACAACTGCTACAATGGAAATGAACATTTAACTTTTATGTTGCGTTGCATGAATAAGTTGAATGACAAAGTCGAACCCAGGAAGTTTTCATATTTGAACAAAAAAATAAAATAAAATAAATAAAACATAATGCGTGAAAAAATCTAACCATACGTTCTACTAGTCCGTGAACTGGAAATAAAATCCATGGCAACGCAGCATTCATGGCACACATAAACAAATAAATCTCAGGAACACTAAGCTTTCTCATCCTAGAATTTATTGGGAAACAGGCATTATCATGAAACAAATTTCGCAGCTGGATTGATCAGCAAATTAAAAAGTTAGGTTTACTCGATACCAAGAGCATACAAGCCAAACCAGCAACCAGACACGCCGCGAATCCGTAGAGTCTCTGCTCAGAACCAGCGAAACGAATCAAAACTTCAACTAAATTGAAACGAGAAAAATCGAAGAAATTTCCGTGTTTCCCATGGGGAAGGGAGGAGGACCTGGAGGGGAGATAAGGAGCAAGGACCGACGGATTCGCCCAAAAAGTCCTCCTCCTGTTCCTCGTCCCCTCCGAGAAGAGACCGGTGGATCCCCTTGATCCGCTCCATCCACCAGAGTATCGATCGAAGAGAGGATGAGTGGGAGAGTGATCATTCCACCGCCTCCCCCTGATTAACGGGAGAGAGAGAGCGGGCAAGCGGCGCGAGGCTTCCCCACGCGGCCTGCCCATCGTTTTGCCCCGTTTAGCCATCGGTGGTCTGCTGTGCCGCCGGTGGTGGCGGCAATCGTGCTTCCTGGGTAGACTCCAGAATGTACCTGCCTATGGCACGTGCGAGGCAGGTGAGTGAATTTTTCCTTCCAACTTAATTAATCCAACCATAACGGTTGAGAATTTTAGGTTCGATCACTGCATCGTATCTTAGAACTAATTCAGAATAGCTGAAATTAAATTAATTCAGTTTTAATTACAAGATAGATTTTTTTTTTTTGCTTAATATATATTCAATATATAATAATTATTTTTAAATTATATTTAATATAAAAATATTTATATCAACCTAGTTCTAAATAGAGGAGAGTAAAGGAAGTAGATCCATGTAGCCTACCTTATATAGTTAGGAAAAGATTTAGATTAGTTGAATTGAATTGAGTATAAAAAATATAATATTTATTAATTAATTTAATAATTAAAAATTTTAATAAAAATAATAAATAATTAAAGTACATCTTCTATGGTGGTTTGCCCTTGGAATTATATATATACTAATTTGCTCAAAAGTATCTCCATTGTACTCTTTTAGATAAAATTACAATCTATTACTATTGAGCATAGGAAACAAAATCACAATCAATTAGTAAATATTTTTTTGATATATTTCCCTCAACAACAAAAGCATGAGGTGCAATTAAAAAGGTACAATTTCAAGCGCCTTAAAAGCAAGATTTGAGATGTTTTGCAAAAATAATCAACTAAACAAATTAACACAAAACTTTATAATGGAAAGAGAAGCTACTGAAGATGAAGTAAACATTATAAAACATTCGGCATGAGAGCTTGTTATTGCCTTTGAAGTGGACTTTGAAACAAGTTTAGTTTAATTATTTTTAAATAAATTATTTTTAATTATCTAATATTTAGCACTTTTAGTTTAATTATATATATATACCTATTTGACTATGCACTAAAGTAAAAACATACCTTTAAAGCAAAAAAGAAATAGATAAATTAACACGCAATGGTAACAAAATTTCTAACTAGTTACTTGATATGATAAGCACATACTAGGTCTCTTTAAACAGTTTAGTTTGTTATTCGATAAGTTATTTTTTCAAACACTTATATTAAGAAAATGCCAAATAATCATGTGGTGACCATAAAATTATCATGCTAAAACTTTACATATATTAAACAAATCCATATCTCTTCTAAAAGATGAAGCAATCAACATAAAATATTTAGCGCTAGGCACGTAAGCTTATCGGTGCCTTGCCATGAACTTGAAAATGAGTCTAGTTTAATTATTTTCAAATAATTTATTTTTAATTATCAACAATCTAGTTCTTTTAGTTTAATGACATTTTCCCCATTGACCATCGAAAAAATTAAAAACATACCTGATGTGGCTGATCACTTTCCTTGGGCGGTTGTATAACACTTTGCGCAATTTTCAGAACCAGATGAGTTGATAGTTCGTTTCCGATGTCGGCCCTTGGCTTCGGCTTCGGCCTCACCCTCGCCCCGGCCCTTGGCTTCGGCCTCGACCTATGGCTTCGGCCTCACCCATGCCTCGGTCCCTGGCTTCGGTCTCGCCCTCGCCTTGGCCCCTAGCTTCGGCCTCGCCCTCGCCTCGGCCCCTAGCTTTTGCCTGGCCCCTAGCTTCGGCCTCAACCTCGGTGCTCTACATTGCATGTTTTCATAGTATAGCGAAGCCAATCTCGATACCAGACCCAGGAATTTGAGGCACCAACTGCCGCATATCTCACTCATCTGTTTCACCGAGATCACATGCGGTTACCCGCATATTACGCAATCATCGGTATCTACGGTGCATGCTTAACAACTACGCACCCGCCAGCCGCCTGCAAGGCCAATCCTAACAGAATGGGATACGACAGCTACTCAACAAAGGGTAAAAGGGACACCCGAACAGGTACATAAGGACCCCTGACTCACAATGAGGGGGGGACTGAATCTCTACTCTCTCATTAAACACTCCTATTCTACCAGCCACTGACTTGAGCATCGGAGGGTCCTCGCCGGAACTACCGGTCCAAGACTTTTTGTAGGTTCCCGGAGGAAGAAGGTGCTCCCTCGACACTTCCGACGACCTATGGGGATCTCACCCATCGGCACTCACTGCAAGTGATTTGGCAGCAACAGATTGGCGCGCCAAGAAGGGGCGATCAGCAATGCTGGTTTGCATATCCTCATCCCTTTTTATCAAGATGGTGGATCATGAAGATGGTGATGACAAGAATCCTGAAGCTTTCACCAGTTGCGCTGGGGGGCACCGTCAATAAGCTGAGCAAAAGCTTCGGAGGCAACATCTCATGACCATGCAACCACGAGCAAAAGCTTCCACTCGCTCTTTGGCCACTGTTCAGGCCAGCCGTCCTTCATCCTGCCAAGAATCTCCCCAGCAAGAGGTCCACCACCATCAAGCTCATCAACAATTTAAAGCTCAGAGAGCCATCACTCGCCGCTCACGCAGCCTTCTCTCATACGGACGACGACACAGAGGGAGGCCCAAGTAAGGGCAGCGGTACCTCCACTCCAACCAACTTGATTCCCTGGGTGGCAAACCACCAGCGAGAGCGCTCAAGTCCGCAGAAGGAAAATAAGGGTGCTGCAAGAGCTAAGTACGCTGCACTTAAGACTATTTCTTTCATTGATACTTAAAAATGTCACGCAGGAGGATCGACTCTCAAGACCAACCTCGCGTTAGCGTCACCAAAGCCCGAGGCCAGCTCGGCACTAAGCCTGGCTCCGTGTCGGCAATCCAAGCCCGAGTCTCCCCTCGGCACTCAAGCTCGACTCCGTGTCAACAATCAAGCCCGACTCAACATCGGCACCGGAAGCCTGACTCTGCGTTGGCACTCCAAGCCCGAGTCTCCCCTCGGCACCTAAGCCCGACTCCGCGTTGGCACTCAAGCCCGACTCTGCGTCGGCACCTAAGCTCGACTCCGCGTTGGCACTCAAGCCCGACTCAGCGTCGGCATCGGAAGCCTGACTCCACGTCGATACCTTAAGCCCGAGTCTCCTCTCGGCACTCAAGCTCGACTCCACATCAGCACTCAAGCTCGACTCAGCGTCGACACCGGAAGCCCGACTCTGCATTGGCACTCCAAGCCCGAGTCTCTGTTGGCCCAGATGGCAACCCAAGAGGGGGGTGAATTGGGTTCTTAAAAATTTAAGACTTTTTAACTTTAATTGATTAGTTAGCAAGATGTGCAAGTGAGAGGCTAACTAAAAGCAATGCACAAGCAAATAAAGAGAGATAGAGAAAGAGAAAATATGGCACGGCAAACACAAGATAATTTTATAGTGGTTCGGTGCAATCAACACCTACGTCCACTCCCAAGATTCACTTGGGTCCACACTATAATCTCTCTAGATTACAGCCGAGTTGTTTTCCAAGCTCACAACTCAAACTTGTTGTTTTACCGGGTGCACAACGAACCCAGCTGGTTTTAACTCGGGCTTACCAGCACAAAACCCTACACGTTGTTTTTCACGGGCTCACAACTAACCCAACACAAGCACTCCGGCTTGCAACGAGGTATACCAACCTCCACTGATTCAATCCACTGATTGAATCAGCAAACAATAGAATAAAGTGTTTGAACAATAATGTGCTCCCCTTGAGCAAATATACAAATGAAGTACAAAATAATATAGGGTTAGAAAAGCCTGATAGTATTGCAGATGGTAGATGGCTTGGGCTTTCTTCCTTCTTCTCTTTAACTCCTCTTGAAGTGTTGAATCACGCCTCAGCAAGATTCTTGACCGTTGAAGACTTTGGAGTTGAGATGAAGCTTTTTCCTCTTTTGAAAATCCTCCGATTTGACCTTTGAAATGCTTGGATTTTCTTTTGACTCTTGTGGATTGATGAAAGGAGCAGACGAAACTTCTCTTGGATTTCACTCCTTTTGAATCACTCTCCTTTGAGCTAGATGATTTTTCCAATATGCTCTGTTTTTCCCTCTTTTCAAAAGATATTCTTTTCTCTCTTTTTGATTTTCTCTGTTGTTTTGATTTGAAAAGAGCTTCTCTATTTATAGAATCTGCAAAAATATATCCGTTAGAGACAAGGAAAAATAGCCGTTATTCAAAAATCTTACCGTTGGGGCTGATGTGTCATCGTTAAAAATCGCGCCCAGATTTCGCGGAGTCGACTCGAGCTTTGTGGGAGTCGGCTCGAAGTCGATTACTAAAAATAGAAACATTTTAAGCATTGAAGGGTCGACTCGCGAAACTAAAGTGTCGGCTCCTGAAAGTCGGGAGTCGACTCGAGGAAAATGGGGAGTCGACTCGAGAAGTGCTCAAAAAATGGGTTCTGTTGTTTGAGCGGAGTCGGCTCGCACAGACAGGAGTCGGCTCGCAAGAAGTCAGGGGTCGACTCTTGAAAACCAAGGGTCGACTCGAGAAAATCAGATTTTGGGGAGTCGACTCGGAAACCCTTGAGTCGGCTCGGGAGCGATACAAAAATCAGAAAAATGTTCTGATAGACTTTAAAACTTGTCCCAATTAAATTTAAAATATAAATTTGACTTGAATACATTAAATATGACGTTTATCATGGATTCAAGACATGTTTCAAGAATTCATCGATTGAATTATAATGTGTAAAAATTCCTTTTTGAAATCTTTTAAGCATAGAACTTGAAACTCCTTTTTCTAATAGATTCAAAACTCATTTGATATAACCATTGATAGTTCATTCCTTTCAATTTGAATAAGCTCAAGGTTTTTGATAAATAAACACATTGTATTCTTTAAGGTACTCATGGCTTTTGGAAATCATCAAAATCAATAAAGTTGGGGCAATTATGTTTCAATAATTTCTCAACAATCTCCCCCTTTTTGATGATGACAAAAACATTGAGTATATGCATTATAAAATTGAAAAAATTTGTGATTCCAAAATCAACTATTGTGTTCATGGAAAGGCTCCCCCTCAATGAGGTAGCTCCCCCTATGAACCTTAATTTTATAAATCATTCAAAATTTTTCAAAATCAGAAACTTAAGCATTTTCTTTATGAAATTCAATTTATCTCTTCCCCTTATGCTCTTCCTCTTTCAAAATTAAACTTTGATTGAATTGAAGGCAAGGCATATACGATTGAATAAAAACTCTCCCCCTTTTTTGTAATCAACAAAAAGGTTAGGAAGTTTAATATCAATAACATTCTTTATCTTTTTCTATTTAACTTATCAATTGAAGATAATCNCCCATATACAATAGCATTATATTTATTGGTAATAGAAATAGCAATGTATACTTAATTGATTTAGACAATTTGTCTACTAGTAACCATTGTTTAATTGCTGATAATGCTAAAGTAAATAAGATTGGATGGCTATGGCATTGTAGATTAGCTCATGCAAGCATACACCTAATTTCAAAATTAATAAGAATGGATTTAGTTAAAGGACTTCCAAAATTAGATTTTGAAATAATAGAATTTGTGATGCATGTCAATTTGAAAAATAAAGTAGAAACTCTTTCAAATCTAAAAATATTATTTTCACTTCTAGGCCACTAGAGCTACTTCACATGGACCTTTTTGAACCTACTAGAACCACTAGTCTAGGAGGAAAGAAATATGGTCTTGTGATAGTAGATGATTATTTTAGATACACTTGGGTATTGTTTTTGGCTCATAAGGATGAGACTTTCTCGATATTTCTGAAATTCTTCAAGAAAGTCACAAATGAGAAAAACAACACCATAGTGTCATTTAGAAGTGATCATGGCATAGAATTTAAAAATTTCTATATTGAAATGGCATTCATCATAATTTTTCTACACCTAGAACACCACAATAAAAATGGAGTTGTAGAAAGGAAAAATAGAATATTAGATGATATGGCCCGTACCATTCTATGTGAAAGCCAACTCCCAAAGTACTTCTGGGCGAAAGCTATAAACACAACATGTTACATCCTTAATAGAGCTTTAATTAGGTCAATTCTTAAAAAAACTTCCTATAAACTATGGCATAATAGGAAACCTAATATTAGTTATTTTATGCATTTGGTTGTAGATATTTTATTCATAATAATGGTAAGGACAATCTTGAAAAGTTTGATGCAAAATCTGATGAAGGCATATTTTTAGGTTATTCAACATTTAGTAAAGCATATAGAGTATTTAACAAGAAATATTTAGTTGTAGAAGAATCAATTCATTTAGTTTTTGATGAATCTTTAGCATCAAGTTCTGAAAAGATTGATGATGAGGAAGATATAATTTTGCTTGAAAGAAATATTAAAAAGTTGAATATATATGTATCTTCAGATCATGAACAAGAAGCTAAAGATGATGACTCATCTAGGAATAATGTTATTGATACTACTCGCAATGATGTAGATCTGCCTAGAGATTAGAGATATACTTATGATCATCCTAAGGATTTAATCATAGATGATCCATCTCAAGGAGTAAGAACTAGATCATCAATGAGGAACATCAATAATCATCTTGCATTTGTATCTTATATAGAACCTAAAATCATTGAAGAAGCTGAAAAAGATAATAATTGGATGTTAGCTATGCAAGAGGAATTTAATCAATTCACTAGGAATAATGTATGGTCCTTAGTTGATAGACCCAAAGGTTATTCTGTTTTAGGATCTAAATGGATATTTAGAAAAAAATTAGATGAAAATGGCATAGTAATTAGAAATAAAGCTAGATTAGTTGCTAAAGAATATAATCAAGAAAAGGAATTGATTTTGATGAAACCTTTGCACCTGTAGCTAGATTAGAAGCAATTAGACTATTACTTGCATTTGCATGTCACATGAATATTAACTTATTTCAAATGGATGTTAAAAGTGTATTTTTAAATAGTTTTATAAATGAGAAAGTTTATGTAGAACAACCCCGAGGTTTTGAAGATCATGAATTTTCAAACCATGTTTTTAAATTACACAAAGCACTATATGGCTTAAAACAATCACCTAGAGCTTGGTATGATAGATTAAGCAAATTTCTAATTGAAAATGATTTTTCTAAGGAATGTTGATAAAACTTTATTTTAAAAAGAAAAGATAAAGACTTATTGGTAGTACAAATTTATGTAGATGATATTGTATTCGGTGCTACTAACAATCTTTTGTGTCAAGAATTTGCTAAGTTAATGCAAGGTGAATTCGAGATGAGCATGATGAGAGAACTCAACTTCTTTCTTGGACTTCAAATCAAATAAGAAAAAGAGGGAATCTTCATCAACCAAACAAAGTACATAAAAGAAATTCTCAAAAAGTTTGGTATGGAATAAGTCAAATCAAACGATTATAATCCTTGGAATCTAATTCTTGTCTTCCACCAAGTTGTTTCATGACTTTTGAAGCCCATGCATGCTCGCTGAAGACGGAATCATAGATTAATTAGTGCATTAGGAACTTGGGATGACATTAACAAATCGAAGGAAACAAGTGAGAAGATGGTCAAAGTAGCGAATAAATAACATCACTCAATGATTATAATCCTTTGAATCTAATTGCTTGCCAAATGCATCCTAGAGCTTGAATTTTTGGAAATAAAATAATGGCTGATATGCCATATGGCAACCATTGCAAGGGAACTGATGGATGGTGAAATAACAGTGTTATTGATTATAATATTACTTGCATGCTAGCTAAAAAACTGTGTATTAGAACGGACATAGAAAGTTATTGTTGAAAAATTATTTTAATTAAATAAGTATTAAATCAAACAAATGATGCTAACTTCCATTATAAACAGCTGTAATATAATGTTATAGTAACGTAGTGATTAAATAGCTTGTAGAGGAAGAAGATTCATGTAGCTGACCCCATTTAGTTGGAAAAAGGCTTAGATGAGTTGAGTTGAGTGATTAAATAGCTACTCCAGTTTTATATTTGTGTACTATATTATCATATTATCTTATTTATACCACATAATATATTATTATTATACTATTTTCATATAATTATAATAACTTTATTTTATTCATAATATACTATAGTATTATTATTATAATACTTGAATATAATATAATTATTATAGTATTATAAAATACAGTTATACTCGTAGTTCAAATCTGTTCAAGTCTAAAAATAGCTTTTTGACATTTCAAAAGTAGATAAAGTCGGAAAGCATTTTTAAAAATTTATGAAACATTATAAATTTATTAAAAACTTTTTTTAAGCCTCTAAAAGTACTTTTAGGTCTTTCAAAATCTTAATCAAATAGAGCCTTAGGTAGAAACATATTTTTTTCATGTATAACTAAGGCTACATTGGGATAGGACACTTTTGTGAGGGATTTCATTTGCAGTGAATATTTTAAAATTTAAAATCAAAATTCTCTATTGGCTACTTTTAAGGAGAAAATTTTAAATTATTTAACAATTTTAAATAGAAATGTTGAGAGACAGTTTCAAAAGGTGAAGAGGCACGAAATCTTGTCTCTTCCTCTTTGGAGGGAGAAGGGATGCAAAATCTTCTCTCTCCCTCCCTCCCTCTCTATCATGGTTTTACTATTTCTTTCGCGGGGATGGCCAAGGAATCGACGACCCCCTTCACTCCCCCAAAACCCTAAGGTCCCATTTTATTCACCACATGAGATTAAGTGGCATAAAATGCCAAACCAGCAGTATTTTATATTCATAGAATTGAATTGGGTTGGATTTAAGATGTTTAGAATATGAAATTAGTGATGAAAATGATTTCCATGTAACTTAATCGGTAGTGTTTCACACACACACACATATGGATTTGATTGAATTGGCTTCAATTTTCTTAAAATATCCTTCAAAAAAAGCATGTAGTGATTTTTTTAACAAAATTTATTTATTTAAATATCTATACCTAATATATATTTTTATATAATTTATGAAGGCTCAATATCCATCTACATGAGACGATTCTTAGCAAACAAGTAGTTATAATATTAAGAAGGTATGATTATTGTGTCTAAGATGGTAGACCCTATGATTTGGCTTGAGGGAAGAATTAGTGCCCTTATCCTGTTTAGTTTTCTAAAGACCTAGCTGATCTTAGCAGTCACATTTCATATCAAGATCAAGTCCTAGAGAGAGAAATATAGAGGAGATGAGAGCGTAGTACTAGAAGCAGAGAAGTGGTTCTTCAGTTCTCTCTGCAATCTCTTCCTTCACTTCTCTTCTTCTCCATGATGTAGTTTTTCATTGTTTTGATAACCTCAGTTATGTAGCATAAAAGTTGTTGAAGAAGAAGGCAACTAACTTCATTTATATTTTTATGGAACGTTTGATTTACGATAATGTAATATTATCAAAGATTTTATATTTTAGTAATTATACACTTGGTAACTAGATTCTCATAAATAAAAGATTATCAAGTTTGGCTCATAATAACAAAATATAATTAATTTATTATATTTTTAATTTTATTTAAATTTATTTTAAATTTTTATCTTTTAAGTGGCCCTCTCTTTTTTGCTAAAATATGAAATATTTTGATAAAATCAAAATTATTATATTTAAATATTGTAAATATAAAAAATATGTATCATATATTATATTATTTAAATATAAAATAATATTTATAATACAAATGGTATTAACTATATATTATAAATTATTTAAATATATTAATTTAATATGAAAGAAGGTCTTAAATATTAATAATTTAATATTTAATATTTATATATTATAAATATATAATAGTATTTAAAATAATAAATTCTATATTAATTTTAATTTTAATATAAATATAATATATTATGTTATATATTTAATATTAAATATAAATATTTTAAATATTAATTAAATATATAATTAGATTAAATATTATTAAATATTTACATTCAAGTCAAGAGCATATTTTGATATTACTATATCTTGGTAATCTTAAATATCCATTTCAGATTAGAATCAAATTATCATAATTTATGATAATCTTAGATTATCGAATCAAATATTATTACTTAAATTACCTTATCTAATTGCCAAAGATGATAATTTGTGTAGTAATATAAGATTACTAAGGTGACTTACCATCAACCAAATCCCCCCTCAATAGTTCATGTGGAGTTTGTCTTAGAGTTTCGCTTTTTACTACATTTATGAATTATTTCTCCTTTCCTAGCGAGTGATTCATGGCACAATGACTGATCTTGATATCACCAGATAATTTCCTTTCTACTCTTCTGGTCTTGAACTATTGATTCATCTAATCGAATTTGGCTAACACTAGCAGCCACATGTTTTAGTTGATTTAAGCGATGATTGAAATAAAAACCTGCATTTTTTTTTTTTTGAACTTAGAAAAGATTTAGAGGAACAAGAAAAATTAAGGATCAATATAGCTAATAGGTCAATTTAGTAAAATGATGTCCAAAGTCGTCCCATTGGATTGGGAAACATAAGGGGGTGTGTATTTCCAAATCTCATCAGCATTGACATCCCATATTAATAAAAAGTTGGACTCCATCGGATTGGAATCTAACCTTTGGTCTTCGAAACATGGGATTAGATTGAAAACGATACCACCACACCAAACATGCTCTAAATTTCATTCAAAGCCGAATGATGGGATGTAGGAACCCTAATCCGAAGCCCTTTCTCTTTCTTCCCTTTGGCCCTACCCCCACCACCCTAGTCTTTGGCTCCTCTAGTTCCCATTCCAACATAACCGATAGAGGCTGGTTATTGGTGGTTCATTCGGTGCTTTTGCTCCTTTGGCTCCATCGAGCTCTCCTCATTTGGCTCCTCTTAAACAATTCCTAGCCCCCCATCCCCTATCCCTCCTTGGTTTCTCTCCTCAAGTTTTGTCGCTCTCTCTCTCTCACCTTGGCTAGCTTTCATCACTCTCCCTCCCCTTTTGGCTTCTCCAAGCTTTTGTTGTTCTCTCACCCCCTTCTCCCCAAAGATTTGGTCTATCCGGCCTTCTCCCCTACCTTGCAATTTAGCTCCATCATTCTCTCTCCCCCTTCTCCTCCTCTGGCTCCTCTTTGGCTCCCTTGTTTTTGCTTCCCACAAGCATCGATTGGCTCTCCTCCTGCTCCTCCACTAGCGAGGTTCTTAATCGCCTCAGGTTAGTTTTCCTTTGATAAATAAAATGCCTATTGTCAATCTGAATCTTTTGAGGTTCTTATTTGGGAAAATGAAGTTTGATGTTAATGCATTGTTGATATTTTTTAAAAAAAATTATAATTCTTTTTCTTGACTGATTTTTGATAGGTTAGTATAGTCAGTGCAGAGAATTCATCCAAGGCCCACAAATTCATCTGAATGGAAAAATAAGTGAAAGTAGAGAGCTACATTTTTAAAAATATAATAATTTTTTTTATTTTTGGGATAAACCAAGTTGAAGCTAAGTCAAGGATAAAAGAGAACCTTTCGCATGAAAATTCTTAAGTATCATGATCCTTCAGGCTATGAACTTTTCTAATCTATTTCATTTGTTTTTAACTTTGATATCATCATGTAATCAATTTATCTAGAAAGGACAAAGCAAAGAGAAAGGACAACAAGCAAATCGTAAATGGGCACTTAAAATTAAACCTAACCGTTCTCTATGGGCATGTTGACAATAAGCTTCACTTACACATTCTGTCATGACCCTTGATCCAAAACTCGGTTTAGCAACATCGTAACACGGCCATATACTCTTAAAATGGCCTGCAAAGCCTATTAAACTTAAACACAAGCAATATCATGAAAATATTTGCAGAAACTAAACCTCACATCTAAAAATATTGTCATAGAGTCATCATATTAGTACATAAAAATCTAAATATCAACCTCCAAGTACATATTAGGTATCTGCAATATCAGATGATTCAAAAACTAGACACTAATTTCACTCCTGATTCTCCATGCATTGGATTCAATAGGTAAGTGTCATCATTATCCTCTGAATCATGATAAGGGCTAATGAGCTAAAAACTCAATAGAAATTCTACATATGCCATTATGAAAATGTCTCTAAAATGAATTATATATCAAAATAATTTTTAATAAAAAGTAATATAGCATATCAATGAAACTAACTGCACAATTATAAAACCAACCAAACATCAAATATCAATATAAACTATACTAAATACCAAAATCGCAAACATAACTAGATTCACACCATAATCATCTGCATAGTAAAGATATATATTGACAAACCCATGCTAATAGTCTGTTTCTAACAATTAAATATGGCAATACATACATGCACCGATTAGTTTTCATACTAGTGCCCAACGTATTAAATTTAGCCAACTAACCATGATTGGTTTTACACAGGCTCTTTTGGCCTTCAGGCCTTACTTAGCCTTCAGTCCTCTCCTGATATCGTTGGTCTAGGCCAATCTTGCTAGAACTAGCACCATTTATCAACACTAAAAATCAAATTCATAATTTCAACCATTTATGGCATTGGATTAAATCACTTTCATGTATATCAGCGTACTGAACATACATACTGACAAATCTTATATTAGTAATCTGTGTCTAATAACTTAATCTGGCAATACACATGCACAGTTGGTTTTCATACTAGCGCCAATGTTTTAAACTTAGCCAATAGTCCATGACTGGTTCTACACCAGTTCTCTCAGCCTTCAACTCTCACTTAGCTTCAACCCTCTCTCGGTACCACTAGTCTACGGCAATCCTACTAGAACTAGTACAATGTATCAATAGTAATTTATCAATATTTGATGTCTTTAACCTAGCCATGTCATATCCACAACCCATGACTAGTTCCACATCAGCTTCTCTCAGCAACTTTCCCGTTTCTCTTTTCCAATGCTACCACTACTACATCTCAGTGACTAGTCCATATGCTCACATCATAACATCATACATCCATCAAAGCCATAACCATATCATAACCAAAATAACATATCTCAATATATCATGTTCACTACAAGAAAATTTTATTTTAGCGATGCCAAAATGCGTCGCTAAATTAATTTAATTTAAAAAAATAAAATTTAATTTAGCAACACATTTTGATCGTCGCTGTAACTTTCGTCGCAAACTGCTATCCGTCGCAGTTTCGTTGCTAAATAGCGACGCAATAAATGCGTCACTATTTTGCGACGCATAAGATGCGTCGCAATTTAGCGACGCAATTTGCGTCGCAAATGCATCGCAAAAATAAATTTTTATTTTTTAAAAAAATAAAAATAAAATTTTGCGATGCATTTGCAATGCAAATTTATAAATTTCTTTTTACAAAAAAATGCAAGGAGAAAAAAATTTCCGGTTGCAATTTTTTAAAAGAAATAAAATTAAAATTTTGCGACATTTGCGATGCAATTTGCGTCACAAATGCGTCGCTAAATTTTAATTTTATTTTTTAAAAAAATTGCAACCAAAAATTTTTTTCTCATTGAATTTTTTAAAAAAAGAAATTTATAAATTTGCATCGCAAATGCATCGCAAAATTTTTAATTTTTTTTTAAAAAATAAAATTAAAATTTTGTGACGCATTTGCGACACAAATTTATAAATTTTGTTCCTTTTAATAAATTGCAATGAGAAAAAAATTTCTAGTTGTAATTTTTAAAAAAATAAAATTAAAATTTAGCTACGCAATTTGCATCGCAAATGCGTCGCTAAATTTTAATTTTATTTTTTAAAAAAATTGCAACCAAAAAGTTTTTTTAAAAAATTAAATTATTATTCAATTTAGCGACGCAATATGCATCGCAAATTTATGAATTAATTTTTTAAAAAAATTATAACAAATTTTTGATAATGCATAAATATTATTTAAATTTTGATAATGCAATATTTTTTAAATAAATATTATTTAAAACTCTTAATGCAATTTTTTTAATTCAATTGAAACATTATCGCTGACATTCATTGCAAAATTTTTGATAATGCATAAAATTTTATTTTATTAATAACGACAAGTTTGGATACACAAAACAGAGAAAAAATACATCAAGAATCTGCACTGTCACGATCACGAAAAGGCTGCGGAGGCTGGAATGAACCCTGCGATATTTGGCGAACAAAATATTGCATCTGACGCATCTGCTCTCTCATGTCTGCAAGCTCCTGCCGAACCTCCTCCGTAATAGATCTTTGAATATCGTCTAAACGATCAGGAGGAATATCGCCAGAATAGTGCGAAGTGGAGCCAAAAAAATATCTAGAAGCTTTAGCGCCCAGATCGTAGACCCTACGGTCTTGCGGCTGGGCACTAACAGCTTCTAAAAACACACGTCGACTCTCCTCTGGTGAGAGTTCGACGAGCGGCCCCCCATCAGTGGAGTCGACCTGCGATGCCTGGGACCGAAGCTCCTCGACTCGTGCCTTCAAATTATAAATGAATCAGTATACGAACCTGAATAATGGTTAAGAAATTAAACAGTTACAACATAAGTCAAATTTCTTATCGCAACCTCCTGTGATCGTGCATCGACCCAGGTACTGTCCTTCCTGGTGTGTGTCGCCCTGAATAGGTTGAACTCACCAGGATCTCTGCCCTCCGCTCAGACTACAAAAGCAGAAGAAATGATATAAATGTAAGTATATGCAAATGAGTAAATTAGTAATTAAATTATTGATGTTTTCTTACCATACGGCGTCTGTGATATGGTATTCTGCTATTCATTATCATCGTTTACGTTGAAATTTCAGCATATGCCACACTAGGAGAATGTATGAGGAAATACAAACCACAATCTCAACAGACGATAATTAATAGCAGACTAGCATATCGCAAAAAATAATCTCAAACTATCCGCTAGGACAATTTGAGAATTTGTAAGACTACGTCTTGCAAATTCTCAAATGGGTCTAAAGGTTTCAGTGCTGTGAGATATAATATTCTTAAAAAAAACAATCGAACTAATACTCATGAAAAATTTCTCTTGACTATTATACATATTTTGATTGTGGTCTATAGTCACTAACTTATAAAACTGATATTATGTCAAAGATAATAACATTAATCCAATAGTTATGCATAGTAATATCTAATAATACTATGGTTTCAATATTGGACAGGCTGGACTAAAATTTTCCATAACATATCAACCATGGCACATCTAATAAAGCATATATAATCTAATTCCCAACATAACATATCCCAATACGAAGGAATTGTGCTTAAACCAAAGCCTAATTCACAACAATTTCATAATGACAATAAGATGGAATAACATATGTCAGATGTTCACCTGCCATGCATAGTTTAATAGATTGAGAAATTGAACCATGACTACATAAAAATCACTAATCAATCATGACTGAATTAATTTAAAACATAAGCACTAATTAATCGTAAAGCAATTTCTTTAATTAATTTACAATCGATCAGAATCACTAATTAGCAAATACTACAATGATGTTACAATGCAATCATTATTTATTATTATTATATTAAATTATAATATTATGAACTAATATAAGTTAATATATATTATAATATGATATTATTAATATTATGACAAAATATAATTATCATAAACATACTTTTTTTATGATCACAGTAAATATTATAAGTTAAAGGGATAATATTTTTTTTCATATTTTATAACAAAAAATCCTAATATTGAATTATATCATAATTTCATGTAAATTTATAATAAGATTATTATAATTAATTTTTTATGGGTGACAATGGATATAATAATCAATATAATGATATTATAAAATCATTATATTCTAATATTATAATATCACTTAATAATTATTTATAAAATATTAATATAATACTATAGTGTATTGTAATTTTATTGTAATATTTAATTATTATATATATGATATTACTATAGGGATTTTCTGAATTTAAGTGATATAATAATATGATTGAATAAATTATTAAGGTTAAAATATCGAAACAACTTACTAATAATATTTTAAAAATATTATTTATATAATTAAATCAAAAAAATTAGTTATGCAATATATTTTGTAATACTATAAAATATTATTTTATTATATATTTTTTAAAATTAAAAATAGTCGAACGAGGCTTCTAGGAGGGTTTGAAATTTTTTTTTTCCTACCCGTGGATTGGCCTAATATGATTAAATAAATTATTAAGGTTATTTTATAACTTATTTTATATATATATATATATATATATCCGAGGGGGTGGAGAAAAAAATTCCTTTTTTTTGCCAGGGGTGGGGGTGAGGAAAAGCCCCCCACGCATTTTTTAATTTTTTTTTTTTTTGAACAGTGGCATGGCCACCGTGGCCAGGCCACCCCGGCCACGGCCACCGCAGGGACGACGGCACCCCGGCCACAGCCGTCGCCGGGGATGACGGCACCACGACCATTTTTTTTTTTTTTGTTAAAGGTGGCCTGGCCACCGTGGCTAGGGGCCATCGTCTCCGGCCACAGCCGTGGCCGTGGCCGCACGGGAAGGGTTAGGGGGGTGGGGAAACCCCCCCCCCCCACGTTTTTCTTTTTTTTTACAGTGGCCTGGCCACCGTGGCCAGGCCACTGCCGGCCACGGCCGTCGTCCCCGGCCACGGCAGTGGCCATGGCCGGCACGGGGGGATGGGACCGGCAACAATGGCCTGGGCGGGGGAGGGGGAGGAAATGGGAGAGATGGGGGGGGGAGGGGAGGGAGAGGGAGGGGCTTACCCAGAAATATGGGTCGCCGGCGAGGTGGTCGGGTGCCGGAGAGCCGCCGGAGTGTCACCGGAGGTGGGGAAGAGGTAGGAGGAGAAAGAGGGAGGGGGTGAGGGAAGAAGCCGTGAGGAAGAAGAAGAAAAGGAGAGGGGGATTTAAATATTAAGATTAGCGACACACTGTTTGCATCGCTAATTCACTAATTTTGGCGGCACTGATCGGCGAAAAATATTTTTTTCCTGTGCGTCGCTAAATAGCGATGCAACAAATTGCATCGCTGAATTAACAATTTTTTTTATTTTCTTGATATTTGTGTCGCTAATGCGTCACTAAATAGCGACTCTATTAAGTGCATCGCTAAATTAATGAATTTTTTTTAATAATTAGTCGCTAAATAGCGACGCAACTAACTGCGTCGCAGAATTAAAAAATTTTTAATTTTTGATTTTTTAATTAACAAAATTTTTAATTTTCGATCCGACCGTTGCGATCGATCCGAGCCATGATCCCGATCGGCGATTATCGATCGGACCGTTGCGATCCATCCGATCGACGATCCAACGGTTGCGATCGATCCAAGCCACAATCCGGATCGGCGATGATCGATCGGACCGTTGCGATGCATCCGATCGGAGACGATCTGACGGTTGCGATCGATCCGAGCCATGATCCTGATCGGCGATGATCGATTGGAACGTTGCGATCCATCCGATCGGCGACGATCCGACGATTGCGATCGATCCAAGCCATGATTCCGATCGGCGATGATCGATCGGACCGTTGCGATGCATCCGATCAGAGATGATCCGACGGTTGCGATCGATCCGAGCCATGATCCGGATCTGCGATGATCGATCGGACCATTGCGATCCATCTGATCGGCGAAGATCTGACGGTTGCGATCGATTTAAGCCATGATCCGGATCGGCGATGATCGATCGGACCATTGCGATCCATCCGATCGGCAACGATCGACGGTTGCGATCGATCCAAGCCATGATCCCGATCGGCGATGATCGATCGGATCGTTGCGATGAATCCGATCGAAGATGATCCGACAGTTGTGATCGATCTGAGCCATGATCCTGATCGGCGATGATCGATCGGACCGTTGCGATCCATCCGATCGGAAACGATCCGATGGTTGAGATCGATCGGAGCCATGATCCGGATCGACGATGATCGATCGGACCGTTGCGATCCATCCGATCGGCGATGATCCGACGGTTGCGATCGATCCAAGCCATGATCCCGATCGATGATCGATCGGACCATTGCGATGCATCCGATCGAAGACGATCCGACGGTTGTGATCGATCCGATCCATGATCCTGATAGGCGATGATCGATCGGACCATTGCGATCCATTCGATCGGAGACGATCCGACAGTTGCAATCGATCCGAGCCATGATCCTGATCGGATGATAGATCGAACCATTGCGATCCATCCGATCGAAGACGATCCGATGGTTGCGATCGATCCGAGCCATGATCCTGATCGGCGATGATTGATCGGAACGTTGTGATGCATCCGATCGAGATGATTTGACGGTTGCGATCGATCCGAGCCATGATTTGGATCGGCGATGATCGATCGGACCATTGCGATCCTTCCGATCGGCGATGATCCGACGGTTGCGATCGATCCAAGCCATGATCCCAATCGGCGATGATCGATCCGACCGTTGCGATCCATCCGATCGGCAATGATTCGACGGTAGCGATCGATCCAAGCCATGATCCCGATCGGCGATAATCGATCTGAGCATTGCGATCCATCCGATCGGCGATGATCCAACGGTTGCGATCGATCCAAGCCATGATCCCGAACGGCGATGATCGATAGGACATTGCGATGCATCCGATCGGAGATGATCCGACGGTTGCGATCGATCCGAGCCATGATCCTGATTGGCGATGATCGATCGGACCATTGCGATCCATCCGATCGGAGACGATCCAACGGTTATGATCGATCGAGCCATGATTCGGATCGCGATGATCGATCGAACCATTGCGATCCATCCGATCGGCGATGATCCGATGGTTGCGATCGATCCAAGCCATGATCCCGATCGGCGATGATCGATCGGACCGTTGCGATGCATCCGATCGGAGACGATCCGATGGTTGCGATCGATCCAAGCCATGATCCTGATCGGTGATGATCGATCGGACCATTGCGATCCATCCGATCGGCGATGATCCGACGGTTGCGATCGATCCAAGCAATGATCCTGAACGGCGATGATCGATCGGACGTTGCGATGCGTCCGATCGGAGACGATCCGACCGTTGCGATCGATCCAAGCCTTGATCCTTATCGGTGATTATCGATCGGACCGTTGCGATGCATTCGATCGGAGATGATCCGACGGTTGCGATCGATACAAGCCATGATCCTGATCGGCGATGATCGATCGAACCGTTGCGATCCATCCGATCGAAGACGATCCGACGATTGCGATCGATCGGAGCCATGATCCAGATCGGCGATGATCGATCGGACCATTGCGATCCATCCGATCGGCGACGATCCGATGGTTGCGATCGATCCAAGCCATGATCCCGATCGGCGATGATCAATCGGACCGCTGCGATGCATCCGATCGGAGATGATCCGACGGTTGCGATCGATCCGAGACATGATCTGGATTGGCGATGATCGATCGGACCATTGCTATCCTTCCGATCGGCGATGATCCAACGTTTGCGATCAATCCAAGCCATGATCCCGATCGGCAATGATCGATCGGACCGTTGCGATCCATCCGATCGACAATGATCCAATGGTTGCGATCGATCCAAGCCATGATCCCAATCGGCGATGATCGATCGGACGTTGCGATGCATCCGATCGGAGGCGATTCGATGGTTGCGATCGATCCGAGCCATGATCCTGATCGGCGATGATCGATTGGACCGTTGTGATCATCCGATCGGAGACGACCCGACGGTTGCGATCGATCGGAGCCATGATCCAGATCGGCGATGATCGATCGGACCGTTGCGATCCATCCGATCGCGACGATCCGATGGTTGCAATTGATCCAAGCCATGATACCGATCGGAGATGATCGATCGGACTGTTGCGATGCATCCGATCGAGATGATCCGACGGTTGCGATCGATCCGAGCCATGATCCTGATCGGCGAAGATCGATCCGACCGTTGCAATCCATCCGATCGGAGACGATCCGATGGTCGCGATCGATCCAAGCCATGATCCTGATCGGCGATGATCGATCGGACCATTGTGATGCATCCAATCGGAGATGATCCGACGGTTGCGATCGATCCGAGCCATGATCCGATCGGCAATGATCGATCGAACCGTTGCGATCCATCGATCGGAGATGATCCGACGGTTGCGATTGATCGGAGCCATGATCCAGATCGGCGATGATCGATCGGACCATTGCGATCCATCGATCGGCGATGATCGATCGGACTGTTGGATGCATCCGATCGGAGATGACCTGACGGTTGCGATCGATCCGAGCCATGATCCGGATCGACGATGATCGATCGGACCGTTGCGATCCATCCGATCATCGATGATCCGATGGTTGCGATCGATTTAAGCCATGATCCCGATCGGCGATGATCAATCGGATCATTGTGATCCATCCGATCGGTGACGATCCAACGGTTTCGATCGATCCAAGCCATGATCCCGATCGGCGATGATCGATCGGACCATTGCGATGCATCCGATCGGAGACGATCCGATGGTTGCGATCGATCCGAGCCATGATCCTGATCGGCGATGATCGATCGGACCATTGCGATCCATCGATCGAAGATGATCCGACGGTTGCGATCGATCGGAGCCATGATCCGGATCGGCGATGATCGATCGGACCATTGCAATCCATCCGATCGGCGATGATCCGATGGTTGCGATCGATCCAAGCCATGATCCCGATCGGCGATGATCGATCGGACATTGCGATAAATCCGATCGGAGATGATTCGACGGTTGCGATCGATCCTAGCCATGATCCTGATCGGCGATGATCGATTGGCCCATTGCGATCCATCCGATCGGAGACGATCCGATGGTTGCGATCGATCGGAACCATTATCCGGATAGGCGATGATCGATCGGACAATTGCGATCCAAGCTATGATCCCGATCCAAGCCATGATCCCGATCGGCGATGATCGACCGGACCTTTGCGATGCATCCAATCGGAGAGGATCCGACGGTTGCGATCGAACCGAGCCATGATCCTGATCGTCCATGATCGATCGGACCGTTGCGATCCATCAGATTGGAGACGATACGATGGTTGCGATCGATCCAAGCCATGATTCTGATCGGCGATGATCGATCGGACCATTGCGATGCATCCGATCGGAGATGATCCGACGGTTGCGATCGATCGGAGCCATGATCTGGATCGGTGATGATCGATCGGACTGTTGCGATCTATCCGATTGACGACGATCCGACGGTTGCGATCGATCCAAGCCATGATCACGATCGGCGATGATCGATCGGACCGTTGCGATGCATCCGATCGGATGATCCGACGGTTGCAATCCATCCGAGACATGATCCGATCGGCGATGATCGATCGACCATTGCGATCCATCCGATCGGCGATGATCCAACGGTTGTGATCGATCCAAGCCATGATACCGATCGGCGATGATCGATCGGACCATTGCGATGCATCCGATCGGAGACGATCCGACGGTTGCGATCGATCCAAGCCATGATCCCGATCGGCGATGATCGATCGGACCGTTGCGATGCATCCGATCGGAGATGATCCGACGGTTGCGATCGATCCGAGCCATGATCTTGATCGGCGATGATCGATCGGACCATTGCGATCCATCCGATCGAGATGATCCGATGGTTGCGATCGATCGAGCCATGATCCGGATCGGCGATGATCGATCGGACCGTTGCGATCCATCAGATCGGCGACGATCCGACAGTTGCGATCGATCCAAGCCATGATCCCGATCGGCGATGATCGATCGGACCGTTGCGATGCATCGATCGGATATGATCCGACGGTTGCGATTGATCCGAGTCATGATCTTGATTGACGATGATCGATCCGACCATTGCGATCCATCGATCGAAGACGATCCGATGGTTGCAATCTATCCAAGCCATGGTCACGATACGCGATGATCGATCGACCATTGCGATCCATCCGATCGGCGATGATCCAACGGTTGCGATCGATCCAAGCCATGATTCCGATCGGCGATGATCGATCGGACCGTTGCGATGCATCCGATCGGAGATGATCGATGGTTGTGATCGATCCGAGCCATGATCTTGATCGGTGATGATCGATCGGGCCGTTATCCATCCGATCAGAGACGATCCTACGGTTGCGATCGATCGGAGCCATGATCCGAATCGATGATGATCGATCGGACCATTGCGATCCATCCGATCGGTGATGATCCGACGGTTGCGATGGATCCAAGCCATGATCCCGATCGGTGATGATCGATCGGACTGTTGCGATACATCCGATCGAAGATGACTCGATGTTGCAATCGATCCGAGCCATGATCCTGATCGGCGATGATCGATCGGACCATTGCGATCCATCCGATCGGAGATCATCCGACGGTTGCGATCGATCCGATCCATGATCCTAATCGGCGATGATCGATCGGACCATTGCGATCAATCGATCGGAGATGATCCGACGGTTGCGATGATGGAGCCATGATCCGGATCGGCGATGATCGATCGGACCATTGCGATCCATCCGATCGGCAACGTTCCGACAATTGCGTTCGATCCAAGCCATGATCCCGATCGGCGATGATCGATCAGACCGTTGCAATGCATCCGATCGAAGATGATCCGACGGTTGCGATGGATCCGAGCCATGATCCAAATCGGCGATGATCGATCGGACCATTGCAATCCATCTGATCATCGATGATCCCATGGTTGCGATCGATTTAAGCCATGATCCCGATCGGCGAGGATCGATTAGAGCATTGTGATCCATCGATCGGCAACGATCCAACGGTTGCGATCGATTCGAGCCATGATTTTGATCGGCGATGATCGATCGGACCGTTGCGATGCATCCGATCGAAGACGATCCAACGGTTGCGATCGATCTGAGCCATGATCTTGATCGGCGATGATCGATTGGACCGTTGCGATCCATCCGATCGGAGATGATCCAACGGTTGCGATCAATCGGATCCATGATCCTGATCGGTGATGATCGATCGAACCGTTGCGATCCATCCAATCGAAGATGATCCGATGGTTGCGATCGATCGGAGCCATGATCCAGATCGGTGATGATCGATCGGACCGTTGCGATCCATCCGATCGGCGACGATCCGATGGTTGCGATCGATCAAAGCAATGATCCCGATCGGCGATGATCGATTGGACCGTTGCGATCCATCCGATCGGAGATGATCCGATGGTTGCGATCGATCGGAGCCATGATCCGAATCGGCGATGATCGATCGGACCGTTGTGATCCATCCGATCGACAATGATCCGACGGTTGCGATCGATCCAAGGCATGATCTCGATCGGCGATGATCGATCGGACCGTTGCGATGCATCGATCGGAGACGATCCGACTGTTGCGATCGATCCAAGCCATGATCCTGATCGCGATGATCGATCGGACCATTGCGATCCATCCGATCGGCGATGATCCGACGGTTGCAATCGATCTAAGCATGATCCCGATTGTCGATGATCGATCGGACCGTTGCGAACCATCTGATTGGAGACGATCCGATGGTTGCGATTGATTGGAGTCACGATCCTGATCGGCGATGATCGATCGAACCATTGCGATCCATCCGATCGGAGATGATCCGATGGTTGCAATCGATCGAAGCCATGATCCAGATCGGTGATGATCGATCGGACCGTTGCGATCCATCCGATCAGCGATGATCCAACGGTTGTGATCGATCAAAGCAATGATCCCGATCGGCGATGATCGATTGGACCATTGCGATCCATCCGATCGAAGATGATCCGACGATTGCGATCGATCGGAGCCATGATCCGGATCGGCGATGATTGATCGGACCGTTGCGATCCATCTGATCAGCAACGATCTGACGGTTGCGATCGATCCAAGGCATGATCTCGATCGGCGATGATCGATTGGACCATTGCGATGCATCAGATCGAAGACGTTCCGACGGTTGCGATCGATCCAAGCCATGATCCTGATCGGCGATGATCGATCGGACCATTGCGATCCATCCGATCGGCGATGATCCGATGGTTGCGATCGATCTAAGCCATGATCCCGATCGTCGATGATCGATCAGACCGTTGCGATGCATCCGATTGGAGACGATCCGACCGTTGCGATCGATCCAAGCCATGATTCCGATCAGCGATTATCGATAGGACTATTGCGATGCATCCGATCGGAGACGATCCGACGGTTTCGATCGATCCGAGCCATAATCCGGATCGACGATGATCGATCGGACCATTGCGATCCATCCGATCAAAGATGATCCGATGGTTGCGATCAATTAGAGCCATGATCCGAATCAGTGATGATCGATCGACCATTGCGATCCATCCGATCAGCAATGATCCGATGGTTGCGATTGATCCAAGCCATGATCCCGATCGGCGATGATCGATCGGACCATTGCGATGGATCCGATCGGAGACGATCCGACCATTGCGATCGATTCAAGCTATGATCCTGATCGGCGATTATCGATAGGACTATTGCGATGCATCCAATCGGAGACGATCCGATGGTTTCGATCGATCCAAGCCATGATCCTGATCGGTGATGATCGATCGGACCGTTGCGATCCATTCGATCGGAGACGATCCTACGATTGCAATCGATCGGAGCCATGATCCGAATCGGCGATGATCGATCGGACCGTTGCGATCCATCCGATCGGCGACGATCCGACGATTGCGTTCAATCCAAGGCATGATATCGATTGGCGATGATCGATTGAACCATTGCGATGCATTAGATCGGAGTTTCGATGGTTGCGATCGATCCAAGCCATGATCCTGATCGGCGATGATCGATCGGACCATTGCGATCCATCCGATCGGCGATGATCCGATGGTTGCAATTGATCCAAGCCATGATCCCGATCGGCGATGATCGATCGGACCGTTGCGATGCATCCGATCGGATATGATCTAACAGTTGCGATCGATCCGAGTCATGATCCTGATCGGAGATGATCGATCCGACCATTGCAATCCATCCGATCGAAGACAATTCGATGGTTGCGATCAATCCAAGCCATGATCTCGATCCGCGATGATCGATCGGACCATTGCGATCTATCGATTGGCGACGATCCAACGGTTGTGATCGATCTAAGCCATGATTCTGTTCGGCGATGATCGATCGACCATTGCGATGCATCCGATCGGAGATGATCTGACGATTGTGATCGATCCGATCCATGATCTTGATCGGCGATGATCGATCGGACCGTTACGATCCATCCGATCGGAGACGATCCTATGGTTGCGATCGATCGAAGCCATGACCCGAATCGGCGATGATCGATCGGACCATTGCGATCCATCCGATCGGCGATGATCCAACGGTTGCAATGGATCCAAGCCATGATCCCGATCGGCGATGATCGATCGAACCGTTGCGATGCATCCGATCGAAGAGATCCGACATTGCGATCGATCCAAGCCATGATCCTGATCGGCGATGATCGATCAGACCATTGCGATCCATCCGATCGGAGATGATCCGACGGTTGCGATCGATCCGAGCCATGATCCCGATCAGTAATGATCGATTGGACCGTTGCAATCCATCCGATCGGACATGATCCGATGGTTGCGATTGATCAGAGCCATGATCCTGATCGGCGATGATCGATCGGACTGTTGCGATCCATCCGATCGGCGACGTTTCGACGGTTGCATTCGATCCAAGCCATGATCCCGATTGGCGATGATCGATCGGACCATTGTGATGCATCCGATCGAAGATGATCCGACAGTTGCGATGGATCCGAGCCATGATCCGGATCGACGATGATCGATCGGACCATTGCGATCCATCCGATCGTCGATGATCCGACAGTTGCGATCGATTTAAGCCACGATCCCGATCGGCGAGGATCAATTAGAGCATTGTGATCCATACGATCGGTGATGATCCAATGGTTGTGATCGATCCGAGCCATGATTCCGATCGGCGATGATCAATCAGACCGTTGTGATGCATCCGATCGAAGATGATCTGACGGTTGCGATCGATCCAAGCCATAATCTTGATCGGCGATGATCTATCGGACCGTTGCGATCCATCCGATCGGAGATGATCCGATGGTTGCAATCAATCGGAGCCATGATCCAAATCGATGATGATCGATCGGACCATTGCGATCCATCCGATCGTCGATGATCCAACGGTTGCGATCGATTTAAGCCAGGATTCGATCGGCGATGATCGATCGAACCATTGCGATCCATCCGATCGGCGATGATCCAACGGTTGCAACCGATCCAAGCCATGATCTCGATCGCCGATGATCGATCGGACCGTTGTGAACTATCCAATCAGAGACGATCCGACGGTTGCGATCGATTCGAGTCATGATCCTGATTGGCGATGATCGATCGGACCATTGCGATCCATCCGATCGGAGATGATCCGATGGTTGCGATCGATCGAAGCCCTGATCCAGATCGGTGATGATCTATCAGACCGTTGCGATCCATCCGAACGGTGACGATTCGACGGTTGCGATTGATCAAAGCAATGATTCTGATCGGCGATGATCGATTGGACCATTGCGATTCATCCGATCGGAGACGATCCGATGGTTGCGATCGATCGGAGCCATGATCCAGATCGGCGATGATCGATTGGACCATTGCGATCCATCCGATCAGCGACGATCCGACGGTTGCGATCGATCCAAGGCATTATCTCGATCGGCAATGATCGATCAGATCGTTGCGATGCATCAGATCGAAGAAGTTCCGACGGTTGCGATCGATCCAAGCCATGATCCTGATTGGCGATGATCGATCGGACCATTGCGATCCATCCGATCAGCGATGATCCGACGGTTGCGATTGATCTAAGCCATGATCCCGATCGGCGATGATCGATTGGACCGTTGCGATGCATCCGATCGGAGATGATCCGACCGTTGCGATCAATCCAAGACATGATCCCAATAGGCGATTATCGATAGGACTATTGGGATGCATCTGATCGGAGACGATCCAACAGTTTTGATCGATCCGAGCCATGATCCTGATCGGCGATGATCGATTAGACCGTTGCGATCCATCCGATCGGAAATGATCCAATTGTTGCGATCGATCGGACCATTGCAATCCATCCGATCGTCGATGATCCGATGGTTGTGATAGATTTAAGCCATGATCCCGATCGGCGATGATCGATCAAACTATTGCGAACCATCCAATCGGCGATGATCCGAGGATTGCGACCGATCCAAGCCATGATCCCAATCGCCGATGATCGATCGGACCATTGCAAACCATCCCATCAGAGATGATCCGACGGTTGCGATCGATTCGAGTCATGATCCTAATCGGCGATGATCGATCAGACCGTTGCGATCCATCCGATCGGAGATGATCCGATGGTTGTGATCGATCGTAGCCATGATCCAGATCAGTGATGATCGATCGAACCATTGCGATCCATCCAATCGGCGACGATTCGAGGGTTGCGATCGATCAAAGCAATGATCCCGATCGACGATGATCGATTGGACCGCTGCAATCCATCCGATCGAAGACGATCTGACTGTTGCGATCGATCGGAGCCATGATCAGGATCATCGATGATCGATCGGACCGTTGCGGTCCATCCGATCGCGATGATTCGATGGTTGCGATCGATCCAAGGCATGATCTCGATCGGCGATGATCGATTGGACCGTTGTGATACATCAAATCGAAGACGTTCCGACGGTTGCGATCGATCCAAGCCATGATCCTAATCGGCGATGATCGATCGGACCATTGCGAACCATCCGATCGGCGATGATCCGACGGTTGCGATCGATCTAAGCCATAATCCGAATCGGCGATGATCGATCGGACCATTGCGATCCATCGATCGTCGATGATCCGACGGTTGCGATCAATTTAAGCCATGATCCCGATCAGCGATGATCGATCGAACCGTTGCGATCCATCCGATCGTCGACGATCCGACGGTTGCGATCGATCCAAGCAATGATCCCAATCGGCGATGATCGATCAAACGTTGCGATGCATCCGATCGGAGACGATTCGACGATTGCAATCGATCCGAGCCATGATCATGATCGGCGATGATCGATTGGACCATTCGGATTCATCCGATTGGAGATGATCCGACGGTTGCGATCGATCGGAGCTATGATCCTGATCGACGATGATCGATCGAATCGTTGCGATCCATCCGATCGGCGATGATCCGACGGCTGCGATTGATCAGAGCCATGATCCAGATCGGTGATGATCGATCCGACAGTTGCGATTCATCCGATCGGCGATGATCCGACGGTTGCGATCGATCGAAATGCATGATCTTGATTGGCGATGATCGATTGGACCGTTGCGATGCTTTGGATCGAGACGTTCTAACGATTGCGATCGATCCAAGCCATGATCCTGATCGGCGATGATCGATCGGACCATTATGATCCATCCGATCGGCGATGATCTGACGATTGTGATCGATCCAAGCCATGATCTCGATCGGCGATGATCGATCGGACCGTTGCGATGGATCCAATCGGAGACGATCCAACCATTGCAATCGATCCAAGCCATGATCCCGATCGACGATTATCGATAGGACTGTTGCGATGCATCCGATCGAGACGATCCGACGGTTTCGATCGATCCGAGCCATGATCCTGATCGGCGATGATCGATCGAACCATTGCGATCCATCCGATCGGAGATGATCTGATGATTGCTATCGATCAGAGCCATGATCCGGATCAGAGATGATCGATCGGACCATTGCGATCCATCCGATCGGTGATGATCCGATGGATGCGATCGATCCAAGGCATGATCTCAATCGGCAATGATCGATCGGACCGTTGCGATACATCAAATTGGAGATGTTCCGATGGTTGCGATCAATCCAAGCCATGAACCTGATCGACGATGATCGATCGGACCATTGCGATCCATCCGATCGGCGATGATCCGACGGTTTTGATCGATCTAAGCCATGATACCAATCGATGATGATCAATCGGACCGTTGCGATCATCCGATCGGAGATGATCCGACTATTGCGATCGATCCAAGCCATGATCCTGATCGGCGATTATCGATAGGACTATTGCGATGCATCCGATCGGAGATGATCTAATGGTTTTGATCGATCCGAGCCATGATCCTGATCGGCAATGATCGATCGGACCGTTGCGATCCATCCGATAGGAGATGATCAGACGGTTGCGATCAATTGGAGCCATGATCTATATCGGCGATGATGGATCATACCATAGCAATCCATCCGATCGTCGATGATCCAACGGTTGTGATCGATTTAAGACATGATCCCGATCGGCGATGATCGATCGAACCGTTGCAATCCATCCGATCGGCGAGAATCCAATGGTTGCGATCAATTCAAGCAATGATCCCGATCGGCGATGATCGATCGAACATTGCGATGCATCCGATCGAAGATGATTCAACGGTTGCGATCGATCCGAGCCATGATCATGATCGGCGATGATCGATTGGACCATTGCGATCCATCCGATCAGAGATGATCCGACAGTTGCGATCGATCGGAGCCATGATCCGGATCGGCGATGATCGATCGGACCGTTGCGATCCATCCTATCGGCGATGATACATCGGTTGTGATCGATCCAAGCCATGATCATGATCGATCGAACCGTTCCGATGCATCGGATCGAAGACTTTTCAACGGTTGCGATCGATCCAAGCCATGATCATGATCGGCGATGATTGATCGGACCATTGCGATCCATCCAATCGGTGATGATCCGATGGTTGCGATCGATTGGAGCCATGATTCGGATCGGCGATCATCGATCGGACCGTTGTGATCCATCCGATCAGAGACGATCCGACAGTTGCGATAGATCGGAGCCATGATCCGAATCAGCGATGATCGATCGAACCGTTACAATCCATCCGATCGGCGACGATCCGATAGTTGCGATCGATCCAAGGCATGATCTCGATCGGCGATGATCGATCGTACCATTATGATGCATCAGATTGGAGACGTTCCAATGGTTGTGATCAATCCAAGCCATGATCCCGATCGGAGATGATCGATCGGACCATTGCGATCCATCCGATCGGCGATGATCTGACGGTTGTGATCGATCTAAGCCATGATCCCGATCGGCAATGATCGATCGGACCATTGCGATGCATCCGATCGAAGACAATCCGACCATTGCGATCAATCCAAGCCATGATCCCGATTGAAGATTATCGATAGGACTATTGCGATGCATCTGATCAGAGACGATCCAATGGTTTCGATCGATCTGAGCCATGATCCTGATTGGCGATGATCGATCGGACCGTTGTGATCCATCCGATCGAAGATGATCCGACGGTTGTGATCAATCAGAGCCATAATCCGAATCGGTAATGATCGATCGGACCATTGCGATCCATCCAATCATCGATGATTTGACGGTTGCGATCGATTTAAGCCATGATCTCGATCAGCGATGATCGATCGAACCATTGCGATCCATCAGATCGGCGATGATCCGATGGTTGCGATCGATCCAAGCAATGATCCCAATCGGTGATGATCGATCGAACATTGCGATGCATCCGATCGGAGACGATTCAATGGTTGCGATCAATCCGAGCCATGATCATGATCGACGATGAACGATTGAACCATTGCGATCCATTCGATCGGAGATGATCCAATGGTTGTGATCGATCGGAGCCATGATTCGAATCGGCGATGATCGATTCGACCGTTGCGATCCATCCGATCGGCGATGATCCGACAGTTGCGATCGATCTAAGCCATGATCTCGATCCGCGATGATCGATCAGACTGTTGCGATGCATCCGATCGGATATGATCCGACGGTTGCGATCGATCTGAGTCATGATCCTAATCGGCGATGATCGATCGGACCATTGTGATCCATCCGATCAGAGATGATCCGACGGTTGCGATCGATCCATGCCATGATCCCGATTTGCAATGATTGATTGGATCATTGAGATCCATCCAATCGGCGATGATCCAATGGTTGTGATCGATCCAAGCCATGATTTCGATCGGCGATGATCGATCGGATCATTGCGATGCATCCGATCGAAGACGATCCGATGGTTGCGATCGCTCCGAGCCATGATCCCGATTGGCGATGATCGATCAGATCATTGCGATCCATCCGATCGGAGTCGATCCGACGGTTGCAATCGATTGGAGCCATGATCCAGATCGACGATGATCGATCAGACTATTGCGATCCATCCGATTAGTGATGATCCAACGGTTGCGATCGATCCAAGCCTTGATACCGATCGGCGATGATCGATCTGACCGTTGCGATCCATCCGATCTGAGATGATCCAACGGTCGTGATCGATCTGAGGGATGATCTTGATCGGCGATGATCGATCCGACCGTTGCGATCCATCCGATCTGAGATGATCTGACGGTTGCGATTGATCCAAGCCATGATCCCGATCGGCGATGATCGATCGGACCATTGCGATCCATCCGATCGGAGACGATCCGACGGTTGTGTTCGATCGGAGCCATGATCTCGATCGGCGATGATCGATCGACCATTGCAGTGCATCCGAACGAAGAAGATTCGATGGTTGTGATCGATCCGAGTCATGATCCTGATCGGTGATGATCGATCCTACCATTGTGATCCATCCGATCGGAGACGATCCGACAGTTGCGATCAATCCAAGCTATGATCCCGATCGGCGATGATCGATCGAACCTTTGCGATCCATCTGATCGGCGATGATCCAATAGTTGTGATCGATCTAAGCCATGATTCTGATCGGCGATGATTGATCGAACCATTGCGATGTATCCGATCGGAGATGATCCGATGGTTGCGATCGATCCGAGCCATGATCTTGATCGGTGATGATCGATCGGACCATTACAATCCATCTGATCGGAGAGATCCGACGGTTGTGATTGATCGGAGCCATGATCCGAATCGGCAATGATCGATCGGACCATTGCGATCCATCCGATCGGCTATGATCCGATGGTTGCAATGGATCCAAGCCATGATCCCGATCAGTGATGATCGATCAGACCGTTGCAATGCATCCGATCGAAGACGATCCAATGTTGTGATCGATCGGAGCCATGATCCTGATAAGCGATGATCGATCGGACCATTGCGATCCATCCGATCGGAGACGATCTGATGGTTGCGATCGATCCGAGCCATGATCCTGATCGGCAATGACCAATCAGACCGTTGCGATCCATCCGATCGGAGATAATCCAATGGTTGCGATCGATCAGAGCCATGATCCGAATCGGCGATGATCGAACGGACCATTGCGATCCATCCGATCAGTGACGATTCGATGGTTGCGATCGATCCAAGCCATGATACCGATCGGCGATGATCGATCGGACCATTGTGATGCGTCCGATCGGAGATGATCCGACCGTTGCGATCGATCCAAGCCATGATCCTGATCGATGATTATCGATAGGACTATTGCGATGCATCCGATCGGAGACGTTTCGACGGTTTTGATCGATCCGAGCCATGATCCTGATCGGCTATGATCGATCGGACCATTGCGATCCATCCGATCAGAGATGATCCGACAGTTGCGATCAATCGGAGCCATGATCCAAATTGGCGATGATTGATCGGACCATTGTGATCCATCCAATCATCGATGATCCGACAGTAGCGATCGATTTAAGTCATGATCCCGATCGGCGATGATCGATCGAACCATTGCGATCCATCCGATCGGTGATGATCCGATGGTTGTGATCGATCCTATCAATGATCCCGATCGGCAATGATCGATCGAACGTTGCGATGCATCCGATTGGAGACGATTCGATGGTTGCGATCGATCTGAGCCATGATCATGATCGGCGATGATCGATTGGATCGTTTGGATCCATCCGATTGGAGATGATCCAATGGTTGCGATCGATCGGAGCCATGATCCGGATCGACGATGATCGATCGGACCGTTGCGATCCATCCGATCGGTGATGATCCGACAGTTGCGATCGATCCAAGGCATGATCTCGATCGGCGATGATCGATTGGACCATTGCGATGCATCGGATCGGAGATGTTCCGACGGATGCGATCGATCCAAGCCATGATCATGATCGGCGATGATCGATGGGACCATTGCGATCCATCCGATCGGCGATGATCCAATGGTTGCATTCGATCCAAGCCATGATCCCGATTGGCGATGATCGATTGGACCATTGCGATGGATCCGATCAGAGACGATCCGACCATTGCGATCGATCCAAGTCATGATCTCGATCAGCGATTATCGATAGGACTATTGCGATGCATCCGATCGAAGACAATCCAATGGTTTCGATCGATTCGAGCCATGATCCTGATCGGCGATGATCGATCGGACCATTACGATCCATCCGATTGGAGACGATCCGACGATTGCGATCGATCGGAGCCATGATCCAGATCGGCGATGATCGATCGGACCATTGCGATCCATCCGATCGGCAATGATCCGATGGTTGCGATCGATCCAAGGCATGATCTTGATCGGAGATGATCGATCGGACCGTTGTGATGCATCAGATCGGAGACATTCCGATGGTTGCGATCGATCCAAGTCATGATCCTTATCGGCGATGATCGATCGGACCATTGCGATTCATCCGATCGGCGATGATCCGATGGTTGCGATCGATCTAAGCCATGTTCCTGATCGGTGATGATCGATCGAACCATTGCGATGGATCTGATCGGAGACGATCCGACCATTGCGATCGATCCAAGCCATGATCCCGATCGGCGATTATCGATAGGACTATTGCGATGCATCCGATCGGAGACGATCCGACGGTTTCGATTGATCCGAACCATGATCCTGATCGGCGATGATCGATCGGACCGTTGCGATCCATCTGATCGGAGACGATCCAACGATTGTAATCGATGGGGGCTGTTGCCGCCAAATCACTTTTGAGGAGCGTCAAGTGACAGAAATGCTTCGTTGTCATTCAGAGGAATGATAGGGACCGCCTCCTTCAGCTAGAAAGCTGCAAGAAAAGTTCCGGACCGGTGGTTCCGGCGGGGACCCTCTGATGCTCAAGTCAGCGATCTGGAGAATATGAATTTTTTAATGAAAGAGTAGAGATTGAGTCCCCCTCCCTCGTTGGGGTCGGGCCCTTTATATACTTGTTCAGGGTCCCTCTTACCTTGTTCTGTTGGAACCATCAAATCTTTCTTGTTGAGATTAGTTTCTTTGAACGGCGAGTGGTTAAACCGTTGCTGGATGAGGGCCGCTTGTAGCGGTAACTACCGATCGTGGTAGCACTTACCCGTGATTTCAGTGAGCGAGGTACATGGCAATAGACCTTGAATCTCGGGATCTGTTCCTAAGGCGGGTCATTGTGCATGCGAAAAAGGCACCAAGTTAGGACGGGAGCCATTGCTGGAGGCCGTCGCCAAAGGCCGGAGCCAAAGGCCGTTGCTGGAGGCCGGAGCCAAAGGCCATTGCTGGAGGCCGAAGCCAAAGACCATTGCTGGAGGCCGTTGCTGGAGGTTGGAGCCAAAGGCCGGAGCTGGAGGCCGGAGCCAAAGGCCGTCGCTGGAGGCCAGAGCCAAAGGCCATCGCTGGAGGCCGGAGCGAAAGGACCGGAGCCAAAGGCCGTCACTGGAGGCCGGAGCCAACGGACCAGAGCCAAAGGCCGTCGCTGGAGGCCGGAGCCAAAGGCCGTCGCCAGAGGCCGGAGCCAAAGTTCCTTTTCTAGCAAGTGGATGCACATCGGTAGGAGGCCGATGCGGACGCGAGGCCGACGCCGACGCCATGCCCTATTGAGGCCGATGCCGACGCTGTTGAGGCGACGCCAAGACCGACGCCATGGTCAAAGTGGGCCATCGCCGACGCCGAGACCGATGCCATGGTCGAAGTGGGCCATCGCCGATGCCGAGACCGACGCCACGCCGAGACCGACGTCATGGTTGAAGTGGGCCACGGCCGATGCCAAGATCAAGATGGGCCGCGGAGAAGATGGGCCAAGGCTGACGCCAACGCCGACGTCGTTGCCAAGGTGGGCCATTGCCGATGCCAAGACCGACGCCGTGGTCGAAGTGGACCATCGCCGACGTCGAGACCGACGCCGTGGTCGAAGTGGGCCGCCGCCGACGTCGAGACCGGCACCAAGGTCGAGGTGGGCCGCTGCTAAGATGAGCCCAAGGCCAAGAAGAGCGGAGTGCACCAGACCGTGTGACATTGAGTTCATGATCCCTCCATCTCGTGGGTCATGTGGTTTGATCAGCCGCATCAGCCGAAGGGACATCAGAGGCTAAAGCAGGGCTCGTCAGTTTCCTTCACGGTTCTCTAACGGCGTTGGATCAGCCACATCAGATGCTCTCTCACCCCTGAGATGAAGCAGGCCCACCCCAGCAAGGCGAAAGGGGTGTTACCTCCCAAATGGCTGATCCTCACTTGACTATGGGTCTTCAACTTTTGACATGATGTTTGGATGTGGGTCCCTGTCCACATGCCATGGAGGCAGAGGGCCAGTGAGGCCGCAATGATGCTCCTGAGGCAGAGGGAGCCATTGAGCCTTTTTCGGAGATGTTTGCCTTTGCGTCGTATTTGATGTCGACGTCGATTATAGGCTTGAGAGCTTGGGAGCGGATGCCCGTCAACTATGAGCTGGGGAGTTGGCTTCTCCCAGCTGTGAGTTATCTTGGGGCTTCTTGATGGCTGAAAGTAACCAGTTATATGTTGCAAGTGTGTAACTTAAACAAAGGTCTTACTCGATTGGCCATTGGCCATTGAGGCAGAGTCAGAGCCGCTGTGAAGCCGTTGAGGCTGTGATAAAGCTGCTGAATCAGAGTTGAGGCCGTCGAGAGCCTTTTGAACCCCGAAGAGTGACCCGAGAGTCACTGTGGTGGGACCATGCTCGGGAGCCTTTAACCCCGGAGGGTGACCTGAGAGCTGAGAGTCGTCAGGTGCCTTTTTCTTTGCGCCAACGATCTTTGCTACCGGCGTTGGAGTCAGTCTTTGGGCTTTGGTGCCGAGCTAGAGTGTCGATGCGGAGCCGGGCTTGAGTGTCGATGCGGAGCCGGGCTTGAGTGCCAATGCGGGGCCGATCTTAGTTGCCGATGCAAAGCCGGTCTTTGGTGTCGATGAGGGGCCAGTCTTTGGTGCCGACGCGGAGCCGGTCTTTGTTGCCGACACGGAGCCGGTCTTGAGTGCCGACGCAGGGCCGATCTTTGGTGCCGACGCAGAGCTGGTCTTTGGTGCCGACCGGAGCCGGTCTTAGTTGCCAATGCGGAGCCGGTCTTGAGTGCCGACGCGGAGTCGGTCTTTGGTTCCAACGCGGGGCTGGTCTTTGGTGCCGACGCGGAGCCGGTCTTTGGTACCAATGCGGAGCCGATCTTAGTTGCCGACGTGGAGCCGGTCTTGAGTGCCGACATGGAGCCGGTCTTTGGTGCCGACGCGGAGCCGGTCTTTATTGCCGACGCAGAGCCGGTCTTTGGTGCCGACGCGGGATCAGTCTTTGGTGCCGATGCAGAGCCGGTCTTTGGTACCGAGGGGGACTCGGGCTTGTTGCCGACGTGGAGCCAGGCTTGGATGCCGATGGTACATCATGCTTTTAAGACGCTAACGCAAGGTTGGTCTTGAATGCCGATACAGAGTCGATCTGCGTAAAATTTTTAAGCATCAATGAAAGAAAAAGTCTTAAGTGCAGCATACTTAGCTCTTGCAGCACCCTTGTTTTTCTTCTGCGGGCTTGAACGCTTCCGCCCGCTGGTGGTCTGCCCCCCAGGGAATCAAGTTGGTTGGTGAGCTGGCTTTGCTGAATCTTTAGCTCCTTAAGGAGAAATCCTGCACCGCAGCCACTTTTATGGCTCTTCAGCTGCTAGACTTGACTTTGAAACTAGGCTTGCTCGCCTTCTCCTTTCTCTCCATAGCATTGCAGCGATTATTCTCCATGTTGTGGACATCATTTCCTTTTCCTTCTTCTCTATAGGGGTTAATTCAGAAGGCTGATCAAGCCTTCCCACGGTGAGATCTGTACTGCTGATCCTTTTGGTGATGGAATCTTTATAGGGGATGGCGAGAAGTGGTGCCACCGAAGAAAGGATCTTCAAAGTGGAGTTCGGTGCTGAGCTAGACACTCTCTTGGGCTCCGATGAGTTCGAGACACGCTTTAGCAAGGCTTTTGGTGACTTTAACTCCATGGTATTAGAGATATGTCGATATGTTCTGGGACATCAAGAAGCTTCTGAACATTGGACTGGAGGCTCAACTGAAGAAGAACCTCAAAGTGATTGATAACTTTGTATACCAATTGGTTCTTCCTAATGCTATGCAAGCATCCTCTGATATAGGAAAAGATTGCCATTGAAATCAAAGAGATTAGCTGCCGCTTCCGATGGGCTCGGGAGCCAGAGGTGTCGTCGCTTGCCGATGCGAGATACGTGAATCCGGCCAAACGACCGTGGCCGGGATGGTGGCCAAAGCTGGCGATGTCCGTGGGAGGAGTCGGTACGAGCATAGCTTTGGAAGATGATCATTAAGATGCAGCAGCCATAGCACAGACTTCCATCGCGTGCACACAACCTCGTGCATGCAATCCACCTTCCTTCAATTATGTGAATATATTACGTGCATGTAAACCTTATCTAGCCAAGGTGGAAGCAAGAGTTGGGGAGGAAAGGAGTTGAGTGAGACGGCTGGGAGCCTTATCCTTGCAATTGCGAAACTGGCACTCGTTTGGTCACTGCGGGGAGAGGCCGGGGGCCGCCTAGAGAGTGAGGCCGCTGTGAAGTCTTGGGCCACCGTGGCTATTGGGGAACGCAGCTGCTGTGGAGGACCTGAGGCCTCTGTGAACATCGGGGGCCGCCGTGGAGCCTCAGGCCGCCGTGGGATTCTCGGGCCGCCGTGGGATCTCGGGGGCCGCTATGAGGGGCTTGACCGTTGAGGACGAGATGCCGCTATGAGGGGCCGTCATGGGATCAAGAAGCCGCTGTGAGGGGCCGTCATGGAGGAAGAGGCCGTCGTGGGATCCGGAGGCTGCCGTAGAGGAAACCGGGGCTGCCGTGATCTGGAGGCTACATTGGAGTCTTGGGCCTCCATGGAGCCTCGGGGCTGCTGTGGCCGTTATGGAGGAAGAGGCTGTTTAGGAAGACCGCCAAGGATGGCCGCCTCTGACTGATTATTGAACCTTTGATTGAGCTCCTTTGGCCACCGGTGTTGTTCATCCAGATGCCCCTTCATCTCATGATTAGGGTCCTTCCCAGACGGCTCAGAGGATGAGTAAGGGGAGGAGTGGCTGCTCGAGTAGAAGGTAGGAGACCGCAGTCTCTTGAAAGCTTCATGGTGGTGCTTAGGTGAAGCATGATGGTGATAAGCTTCTCTATGAGAAGATTTCTTGCGGGTGAATCGCTGGCAAACTGGTGCAGCTATTATGGAAGATGTAAGAGGCTTCGACTGCTGCTGAGTGGCCAACGGGCGTTACTTTTGCTACTCATAAACTGCTGCATTTAAGGCTTGAACTTGTTGATTGAGGATAGTCAGCTGGTTAATTAGAGCAGCTGAGGTTGGTGGTGAGGGAGGAGCATAGAGAGAGTATGGTCCTTTGCTGCTCAGGGCTATGCGATGCCCTCCGGCATGATTAGTGAGGACCTTCGGCATGCGCGTCACCACCATGGCTATCTTAGAGGAGACAAAGACTTATAGGTCAGGGAGACAGAGCTCTCTTTCCTTCAACACATCCCCCTTCTTGGCGCGCCAATCTGTTGCCACCAAATCACTTTTGAGGAGCGTCAAGCGACAGAAATGCTTCGTTGGCCTTCAGAGGAATGATAGGGACCGCCTCCTTCAACCGAAAACCTACAAGAAAAGTCCCGGACCGGTGGTTCCAGCAGGGACCCTCCGACGCTCAAGTCAGTGATCTGGAGAACATGAATTTTTTAATGAAAGAGTAGAGATTGAGTCCCCCTCCCTCGTTGGGGTCGGGCCCTTTATATACATGTTCAGGGTTGTTCTGTTGGAACCGTCGAATCTTCCTTGTTGAGATTAGTTTCTTTGAACGGCGAGTGGTTAAACTGTTGCTGGATGAGGGCCGCTTGTAGCGGTAACTACCGATCGTGGTAGCACTTGCCCGTGATTTCAGTGAGCGAGGTACACGGCAATAGACGGATCATTGCGATCCATCCGATTGCTGGTGCTGGATGATCCGATGGTTGCGATCCGATCCAAGGCATGATCTCGATCGGCGATGATCGATCGGATCGTAGTGATGCATCAGATCGGAGACGTTCGAAGTGGGCCGACGGTTACGATCGATCCAAGCCATGATCCTGATCAGCGATGATGGGCAATCGGACCATTGCAATT
Organism: Calamus simplicifolius; assembly: GCA_900491605.1. Classification (NCBI taxonomy): domain Eukaryota; kingdom Viridiplantae; phylum Streptophyta; class Magnoliopsida; order Arecales; family Arecaceae; genus Calamus; species Calamus simplicifolius. Next base: position 472,566 of record UESW01001507.1, read on the forward strand.
CGTGATCCCTCCATCTCGATCGGCGAAGGGATCCGAGGGCGGTTGCGATCAGCCATCTGATCCAGCCGATGATTGAACGTTGCGATCGGCGATGACGGTCGATCGATCCAAGGCATGATCTCGATCGGCGATGCGATGCCGTTGCGATGCATCAGATCGGACGGTTGCGATCGATCCGACCGTTATCGATCGATCCAAGCCATGATCCTGATCGGCGATTATCGATAGGACTGTTGCGATGCATCTGATCGAGACGATCTGACGATTTCGATCGATCCAAGCCATGATCCTGATCGGCAATGATCGATCGGACCATTGCGATCCATCCGATCGAAAATGATCCGACGGTTGCGATCAATCGGAGCCATGATCTGAATCCACGATGATCGATCGAACCATTGCGATCCATCCGATCGTCTATGATCCGATGGTTGTGATCAATTTAAGTCATGATCCCAATCGGCGATGATCGATCGAACCGTTGCGATCCATCCGATCGGCGACGATCCAACAGTTGCGATCGATCCAAGCAATGATCCCGATCGGCGATGATCGATCGAACGTTGCGATGCATCCGATCGGAGATGATTCTATGGTTGCGATCGATCCGAGCCATGATCATGATCGGCGATGAACGATTGGACCATTGCGATCCATTCGATCGGAGACGATCCGACGGTTGCGATCGATCGGAGCCATGATCCGGATCGGCGATGATCGATTGGACCGTTGTGATCCATCCGATCAACGATGATCCGACAGTTGCGATCGATCCGAGCCATGATCCCGATCGGCGATGATCGATCGGACCGTTGCGATGCATCCGATCGGATATGATCCAACGGTTGCGATCGATCCAAGTCATGATCCTGATCGGCGATGATCGATCGGACCATTGCGATCCATCTGATCACAGACGATCCGACGGTTGTGATCAATCCATGCCATGATCCCGATCTGCAATGATCGATCGGACCATTGCGATTAGAGGTGGGCACTGGGCCGTGCCGCCCATGGCACAGCACGGCCCAGGCCCTGATGGACCGTGCCAGGCACGGCCTGGTAAACCGGGCCATGCTGGGCCTAGAAAATTTTTTCTGTTGGCCCAACACGGCACGGCCCATGACGGGCCTGGGCCGGCCCATCGTGCCGTGCTGGCACGGCCCACCTGGGCCGTGCTTGGCATGGCCCATGTGGGCCTGAGCCGTGTCGGCCCAGGTGGGCCGTGCCTGGCACGGCCCACCTGGGGCCTGGCCCATGCACAGCTCAAATAAAAAAATTTATAAAAAATATATTTTTTTTGATAAATTTAAAAATTATTAGGAATAAAAAAAATTTATTAATATAAAGCCACCGTAATGGTGGGAGGGTTTGACACAGACCCCTACCAGTTTATTAATTTAAAATTAAAATGGTACAGAAGGGAGGGGGGCTAGGCCTGACCTCTAGAACATAATACAATAAGTAAGAAGAAAAAAATAGAAATCGCAACCATCGGATCATCGCCGATCGGATGGATCGCAACCATCGGATCGATCATCGCCGATCGGGATCATGGCTTGGATCGATTGCAACTGTCGGATCGTCTTCGGTGGGATAGATCGCAACCGTTGGATTGATCATCCCCGATCGGGATCATGGCTTGAATCGATCGCAACCGTCGGATCGTCTCCAATCGGATCGATCGCAACGGTTCGATCGATCATCACCAATCGGAATCATGGCTTGGATTGATCGCAACTGTCGGATCGAACATCGCCGATCGGGATCATGGCTTGGATCGATCACAACCGTCGGATTGATCATCGCCGATCGGGATCATGGCTTAGATCGATCGAAGACGTTGGATCGTCTCCGATCGGATTGATCACAATGGTCCGATCGATCATCGCCGATCGGGATCATAGCTTGGATCGATCGCAATCGTCGGATCGTCTCCGATCGGATAGATCACAACCGTTCGATCGATAATAGCATATCAGGATCATGGCATGGATCGATCGCAACCGTCGGATCATCTCTGATCAGATCGATCATCGACGATCGGGATCATGGCTTGGATCGATCGCAACCGTCGGATCGTCACCGATTGAATGGATCGCAATTATCGGATCGATCATCGCCGATCAGGATCCTGGCATGGATCGATCACAACCGTCAGATCATCTCCGATCGGATCGATCGCAACCATTGGATCGATCATCCCTGATTGGGATCATGGCTTGGATCGATCGTAGACGTCAGATCATCTCCGATCAGATGGATCGCAACAGTCCGATCGATCATTGTCGATCAGGATCATGGCTTGGATCGGTCGCAACCATCGGATCGTCTCCGATCGGATGGATCGCAACTGTTGGATTGATCATCACCGAGCGGGATCATGGCTTGGATCGATCACAACCGTCGGATCGTCTCCAATCAGATTGATCGCAACCGTCGGATTGATCATCGCCGACCAAGATCATGGCTTAGATCGATCCAGACGTCGAATCATCTCCGATTGGATGGATCGCAACCATCGGATTGATCATCACCGATCGGATCATGGCTTGGATCGATCGCAGATGTCAGATCATCTCCGATCAGATGGATCGCAACCGTCAGATTGATCATCGCTGATCATGATCATGGCTTGGATCGATCGCAGACATTGGATCGTCTCCGATCGGATTGATCGCAACAGTCCGATTGATCATTGTCAATCGGGATCATGGCTTGTATCGATCGCAACCATCGGATCGTCTCCGATCGGATGGATCGCAACTGTTGGATTGATCATCGCCGATCGAGATCATGGCTTGGATCGATCGCAACCGTCGAATCGTCTCCGATTGGATGGATTGCAACCATCGGATCGATCATCCCCGATCGGGATCATGGCTTGGATCGATCGCAACCATCGGATCGTCTCCGATCGGATTGATCACAATGATCCAATCGATCATCGTTGATCGGGATCATGGCTTGGATCGATCGCAATCGTCGGATCATCGCCGATCAGATGGATCGTAACTGTCGGATCGATCATCCCCAATCGGGATCATGGCTTGGATCGATCGCAACCGTCGGATCATCTCCGATCGAATTGATCGCAACGGTCCGATCGATCATCGCCGATCGGGATCATGACTTGGATCGATAGCAACCATCGGATCATCGCCGATCGGATGGATCGCAACCATCGGATCGATCATCGCCGATCATAATTATGGCATGGATCGATCGCAACCGTTGGATCATCTCCGATCAGATCAATCGCAATCGTCGGATCCATCATCGCCGATCAGGATCATGGCTTCGATCAGCTGGCTGGTGCCTAGGTGCACAGTGTGCTCCTGGCACTAGCCGTGCCATGGCACGGCCCTTGGCATGGCCTACAAAATGGCCTAGCAAGGCCGTTCTGGCACGGCCCAGCAGGGCCGTTGCTGGGCCGTGCCAAAACGACCCAGCAAGGTCGTTGCTGGGCCGTGCCAGGCACGGCCCGTGGCCCATTTCTTGATGGGTCACGGGCCGTGCCGAATTTGAATTTTTTTAGTGGGCCGTGCCTGGCACGGCCCATTTGTTAATGGGCCGTGCCAGGCACGACATGGTAATTTTTCTGGCACGACGGGCCTGGGCCGTGCCTGGCACGGCACGGCCCAGTGCCCATGCCTAATTGCGATCCATCCGATCGGCGACGATCCAACAGTTGCAATCGATCCAAGCCATGATTCCGATCGGCGATGATCGATCGGACCGTTGCGATGCATCCGATCGAAGATGATCTGACGGTTGTGATCGATCCGAGCCATGATCCCGATCGGCGATGATCGATCGGACAGTTGCAATCCATCCGATCAGAGTTGATCCGATGGTTGCGATCGATTGGAGCCATGATCCGGATCGGCGATGATCGATCGGACTATTGCGATCCATCCGATCAGTGATGATCCAATGGTTGCGATCGATCCAAGCCATGATACAGATCGGTGATGATCGATCCGACCATTGCGATCCATCCAATTTGAGATGATCCAACGGTCGTGATCGATCCGAGGGATGATCTTGATCGGCGATGATCGATCCGATCGTTGCGATTCATCCGATTTGAGATGATCCGATGGTTGCGATCCAAGCCATGATCCCGATCGGCGATTATCGATAGGACTATTGTGATGCATCCGATCGGAGACGATCCGACAGTTTCGATCGATCCGAGCCATGATCCTGATCGGCGATGATCGATCGGACCGTTGCTATCCATCCGATCAGAGTTGATCCAATGATTGCGATCAATCGGAGCCATGATCCGAATCGGCGATGATCGATCGGACCATAGCGATCCATCCGATCGACGATGATCCGATGGTTGCGATCGATCCAAGGCATGATCTCGATCGGCGATGATCGATCGGACCGTTGTGATGCATTAGATCGGAGACGTTCCGACGGTTGTGATCGATCCAAGCCATGATCCTAATCGGTGATGATCGATCGAACCATTGCGATCCATCCGATCGGTGATGATCCGACGGTTGCGATCGATCTAAGCCATGATACCGATCGTTGATGATCGATAGGACCGTTGCGATGCATCCGATCAAGACAATCCGACCATTGCGATCGATCCAAGCCATGATCCGAATCGGCGATGATCGATCCGACCATAGCGATCCATCTGATCGTTGATGATCCAACGGTTGTGATCGATTTAAGCCATGATTCTGATCGGCGATGATCGATCGAACCATTGTGATCCATCCGATCGGCGACGATCCGATGGTTACGATCGATCCAAGCAATGATCCCAATCGGCGATGATCGATCGAACGTTGTGATGCATCCGATCGGAGATGATTCGATGGTTGCGATCGATCTGAGCCATGATCATGATCGGCAATGATCGATTGGACCGTTGCGATCCATCCGATCAGAGACTATCCGATGGTTGCGATCGATCGGAGCCATGATTCGGATCGGCGATGATCGATCGGATCATTGCGATCCATCCTATCGGCGACGATCCGACGGTTGCGATCAATCCGAGGCATGATCTTGATCGTCGATGATCGATCGAACTATTGCGATGCATCAGATCAGAGACTTTCCGACGGTTGCGATCGATCCAAGCCATGATCATGATCGGTGATGATCGATCGGACCATTGCGATCCATCCGATCGGCGATGATCCGACGGTTGCGATCGATCCAAGCTATGATCCCGATCGGCGATGATCGATCGAACGTTGCGATGCATCCGATCGGAGATGATTCGATGGTTGCGATCGATCCGAGCCATGATCATGATTGGCGATGATCGATTGGACCGTTGCGATCCATCCGATCGGAGACAATCCTATGGTTGCGATCGATCGGAGCCATGATCCGGATCGGCGATGATCGATCGGACCATTGCGATCCATCCTATCGGCGATGATCCAACGATTGTGATCGATCCAAGGCATGATCTCGATCGTCGATGATCGATCGAACCGTTGCGATGCATCAGATCAGAGACTTTCCAATGGTTGTGATCGATCCAAGCCATGATCATGATCGGCGATGATCGATCGGACCATTGCGATCCATCCGATCGGCGATGATCCGACGGTTGCGATCGATCCAAGCTATGATCCCAATCGGCGATGATTGATTGGACCGTTGCGATCCATCCGATCAGAGATGATCCGATAGTTGCGATAGATTAGAGCCATGATCCGAATCGGCGATGATCGATCGGACTGTTGCGATCCATCGGATCGGCAACGATCCGACGGTTGCGATCGATCCAAGGCATGATCTCGATCGGCGATGATCAATCGTACCGTTGCGATGCATCAGATCGGAGATGTTCTGACGGTTGCGATCGATCCAAGCTATGATCCCGATCGGCGATGATCGATCGGACCATTGTGATGCATCCGATCGGAGACGATCCGATCGTTGCGATCGATCCAAGCCATGATCCCGATCGGCGATTATCGATAGGACTATTGCGATGCATCCGATCGGAGATGATCCGACAGTTGCAATCGATTGGAGCCATGATCCCGATCGGCGATTATCGATAGGACTATTGCGATGCATCCGATCAGAGACGATCCAACGGTTGCGATCGATTAGAGCCATGATCCGAATCGGCGATGATTGATCGGACCATTACGATCCATCCGATCGAAGATGATCCGACGGTTGCGATCAATCGGAGCCATAATCTGAATCGGAGATGATCGATCAGACCATTGCGATCCATCCGATCATCGATGATTCGATGGTTGCGATCGATTTAAGCAATGATCCCGATCGGCGATGATCGATTGAACCATTGTGATCCATCTGATCAGCGATGATCCGACGGTTGCGATCGATCCAAGCAATGATCCTGATCGGAGATGATTGATCGAACGTTGCGATGCATCCGATCGGAGATGATTCGATGGTTGCAATCGATCCGAGCCATGATCATGATCGGCGATGATCGATTGGACCATTGCGATCCATCCGATCAGAGACGATCCGATGGTTGCGATCAATCGGAACCATGATCCGGATCGGCGATGATCGATCGGACCATTGCGATACATCCGATCGGCGACGATTCAATGGTTGCAATCGATCCAAGGCATGATCTCGATCGGCGATGATCGATCAGACCGTTACGGTGCATCGGATCGGAGATGTTCCAACGGTTGCGATCGATCCAAGCCATGATCCTGATCGGCGATGATCGATCGGACCATTGCGATCCATTCGATCGGCGATGATCCGATGGTTGCGATCGATCCAAGCCATGATCCCGATCGGCAATGATCGATCGGACCATTGCGATGGATCCGATCGGAGACGATCCGACCATTGCGATCGATCCAAGCCATGATCCCGATCGGCGATTATCGATAGGACTGTTGCGATGTATCCGATCGGAGATGATCCGACGGTTTCGATCGATTCAAGCCATGATCTTGATCGGCAATGATCAATCGGACCTTTGCGATCCATTCGATCGAACCTTTGCGATCCATTCGATCGGAGACGATCCGACGATTGTGATCGATCAGAGCCATGATCCGGATCAGCGATGATCGATCAGACCATTGTGATCCATCCGATCGGTGACGATCCGACGGTTATGATCGATCCAAGGCATGATCTTGATCGGCGATGATCGATCGGACATTAGTGATGCATCAGATAGGAGACGTTTCGATGGTTGCGATCGATCCAAGCCATGATCCTGATCAGCGATGTCGATCGGACCGTTGCGATGCATCCGATCGGAGACGATCCAACCGTTGCGATCGATCCAAGCCATGATCCCGATCGGCAATTATCGATAGGACTGTGCGATGCATCCGATCGGAGACAATCCAACGGTTTCGATCAATCCAAGCCATGAACCTGATCGGCGATGATCAATTGGACCGTTGCAATCTACCGATCGGAAATGATGCGACGATTGCGATCAATCGGAGCCATGATCCGAATCTGCGATGATCGATCGGACCATTGCGATCCACCCGATCGGAAATGATGCGATGGTTGCGATCAATCGGAGCCATGATCCGAATCCGTGATGATCGATCGGACCATTGCGATCGATCCGATCGTCTATGATCCGATGGTTGCGATCGATTTAAGCCATGATCCCGATCGGCAATGATCGATCGAACCGTTGCGATCCATCCGATCGGTGACGATCCAACGGTTGCGATCGATCCAAGCAATGATCCCGATCAGCGATGATCGATCAAACATTGCAATGCATCTGATCGGAGATGATTCGATGGTTGCAATTGATCCGAGCCATGATCATGATCGGCAATGAACGATTGGACCGTTGCGATCCATCCGATCAGAGACGATCCGATGGTTGCGATCAATCGGAGCCATGATCCCGATCGGCGATGATCGATCGGACCGTTGCGATCCATCCGATCGGAGATGATCCGACAGTTGCATTCGATCGGAGCCATGATCCCGATCGGCGATGATCGATCGGACCGTTTCGATGCATCCGATCGAAGAAGGTCTGACGGTTGCGATTAATCCGAATCATGATCCTGATCGGCGATGATCGATCCTACCATTGCGATCCATCCGATCAGAGATGATCCAATAGTTGCGATCGATCTAAGCCATGATCTCGATCGGCGATGACTGATCGGACCATTGCGATCCATCCGATCGGTGACGATCCAATGGTTGCGATCGATCTAAGCCCTGATTCCGATCGGTGATGATCGATCGGACCATTGCGATGCATCCGATCGGAGATGATCCGACGGTTGCGATCGATCCGAGCCATGATCTTGAACGGCGATGATCGATCGGACCGTTACGATCCATCCGATCGGAGAGGATCCGATGGTTTGATCGATCGGAGCCATGATCCGAATCGGTGATGATCGATCGGACCATTGCGATGCATCCTATCGAAGACGATCCGATGTTGCGATCGATCGGAGCCATGATCCTGATCAGCTATGATCGATCATTGTTGCGATCCATTCGATCAGAGATGATCCGACGGTTGCGATCGATCCGAGCCATGATCCGGATCGGCAATGATCAATCAGACCATTGCGATCCATCCGATCAGAGATGATCCGACGGTTGCGATCTATCGGAGCCATGATCCAGATCGGCGATGATCGATCAGACCATTGCGATCCATCCGATCAGCGATGATCCGACGGTTGTGATCGATCTAAGCCGTGATACCGATCAGCGATGATCAATCGGACCGTTGCGATGCATCCGATCGAAGATGATCCATTGGTTGCGATCGATCCGAGTCATGATCATGATCGACGATGATCGATTCGACCATTGTGATCCATCTGATCGGAGATGATTCGACAGTTGTGATCGATCCAAGCCATGATCCCGATCGGCGATGATCGATCGGACCGTTGCGATGCATCTGATCGGAGATGATCCGTTGGTTGCGATCGATTCGAGCCATTATCTCGATCGACAATGATCGATCGGACTGTTGCAATCCATTCGATCGGAAGCGATTCGATGGTTGCGATCGATCAGAGCCATGATCCAGATTGGCTATGATCGATCAGACCATTGCGATCCATCCGATCGGCGATGTTCTGACTGTTGCGTTCGATCCAAGCCATGATCCCGATCGGCGATGATCGATCGGATCGTTACGATGCATTCGATCGAAGATGATCCGATGGTTGCAATCGATCCGAGCCATGTCCGGATCGGCAATGATCATTCGGACCGTTGCGATCGATCCAATCATCGATGATCCGATGGTTGTGATCGATTTAAGCCATGATCCTGATCGGCGAAGATCGATCAGAGCATTGCGATCCATCCGATCGACGATGATCCAACTGTTGCGATCGA